>OZ012736.1:446101260-446320409 GCA_963859935.3 Lathyrus sativus | reverse complement strand
TTCAGAAAGAACACTTGTATATCTTATCTGAGTATAATTTGTTTTAAGAAGAAGATCAACCTTGAGGATTGATAAACAACTTTCCATCAAATATTTTCTCAAGAACATTTTTGTGTATTACCTTGTTGTCCAGGATTGTTGGAAACAAGTGAAGTGTATTGAAGAGGATTATTCTTCAACACTTTGATTACCTATAGGTTTAGATAGTAAGCATCACTATGGATGTGATTAGACTTTACAAAAATTTTGAACTATAGTGAAATACTCTTTCTAGTCAAAAGGGGAGTGGTGTACCTTCAGAGAGTGAAGGGAACCACTATAAATTTCCTGTGTCTCTTTTTCTTTCCTGCCTTTACTTTTCGTCACTAACTAATAACCAAAAAGAACCAAGGAACCATACAAGATTGCAACAAATTTTTAAAGATCCTAATTCACCCCCCCCCCCCCCCCCCCCCGCGCTCTTAGGTGCAGTTACTACTTACAATTGGCATCAGAGCAGGTTATAGGTAACATGTTCCTATCCGATCCAGATGACTTCCGCAAATAACAATCTTGTATTCGAAGACGGTGGCAGCAGCAACAAACCTCCTCTGTTCTGTGGCGAATATTTCAACTTCTAGAAAATCCGAATGAAAGCACATCTAGAAGCATAAGGAAATGAAATGTGGGATGCTGTCCAAAATGGTCCATTTCTTCCCGTAACGGTAGTCAACGGAGTCGGCTCATCAAAATCGCAAGGATCATGGGATGATGACGACAAGAAGAAAGTTCTCTATGACAAAAAGGCAATAAATATATTACAAAGCACACTTGGAATGGATGAATTCTTCCGCATCTCAACATGTTCAACGGCCAAGCAAATTTGGGACACTCTTGTTGAAACTCACGAAGGAATCACCGAAGTTAAAAGATCCAGATTAAACACTTTGAGTCAAGAATACGAATTATTCAGAATGAAACCAGGAGAATCTATCTTAGACTTGCAGAAAAGATTCGTGCATTTGACAAACCACTTACATGCACTTGGTAAGACACTAACCAATGATGAACTTAATCTTAAAGTGCTTAGGTCCTTATCAAGAGAATGGCAATCGAAAGTGACGGCAATTTCCAAGAAGAAAAGTCTATCAACAATGACGTCCGCTACGTTATTCGGAAAACTCCAAGAATATGAAACGGAACTCGGAAGATTGGAGAAACATGAAGTTCAAGAAAAGAAATCCAAGAGCATTGCCTTAAAAGTTGAATCCAAAGAAGTGGAGAAAGAAGAAAACTCCGATGAAGATGAAAACTTTACTCTCCTTGTAAAAAGACTTGGAAAATATTTTGGTGCAAAAAATAATATTAAAAACTCAAGTTATACAAGAAGAAAGAAGTTCTCAAAAAATAAGGAAAAAGAAACATCAACATCAAATGGAGATATTACTTGCTATGAATGTGGAAAGAAAGGCCACATCAAACCAGAATGTTCTAAACTCACAAAGAATCATGATCACAAAGGAAAGAAGGATTTCAAGAAGAAAGCCTACATTGCTTGGGATGACAATGAGATTAGTTCTTCCTCTGCCTCCGATAGTGATCAAAGCGCAAATCTCGCATTAATGGCATCACATCATTCCGATGATGAAGACAACAAGGTTAATAGTGATTTCTCTCTTTTTGATGATGATGCTCAAGAAGCAATTGATGAACTTTTAAGTGAGTGCAAAATTATATATAAAACCATCTCATCTCAAAAGAAACAAATATCATCTTTGGAAAAAGATATTGAGAAAATGAAAAATGATTTTAAAGATAAAAAGGAAAAATTAATTAAGAATTTTGCAGGCACTAAATGCGAGTCACTCTCTTTTCAAATAGTCCAATTAAAAAGGGTCCTAAAAAGATATGAAAAATGACAAATTGGATTGGAAAGTGTTCTTAAGAATCAAATATTTTCAAATGATAAAAGTGGTCTTGGTTATTCAAAATTTTCTAAACCAATTTCTAACAAGACCATATTTATCAAAGCTAAAGAACAAGTTTCTATTGTAAAGGGTGACAATCATAAAAAGGTTCATCAATATGTCAAGAAGAAAAGAAACAATAAGAAGAAATCCTATCCTCCTAAATATAAAAGCAATTTTGAGCCTACATGTTTCTATTGTGGTATAAAAGGACATACTCCAAATGCTTGTTATGTTAGAAATTTTAGTGTTGCTCAAGGCCATTATGTATGGGTAAAGAAAGGAACTAACTTTGAAGGATCCAAGGTAATTTAGGTACCTAATAAAACTTAATTCTTTTTTGTAGGTATGCTTGAAGACCTCTTCAAATTAATGGTATCTTGATAGTGGATGTTTAAGGCACATGACGGGTGACCTAAGCAAATTTTCACATCTAATGCTTAAGGCCAAAGGATTCGTTACTTATGGTGACAACAACAAAGGAAGAATCCTTGGTGTAGGCATCTTTTCACATCTAACGCTTAAGGCCAAAGGATTCATTACTTATGGTGACAACAGCAAAGGAAGAATCCTTGGTGTAGGCATCGTTGGTTCACCGCCTTCAACAACTATAAAGGATGTCCTATATGTGGAAGGTCTAAAGCATAGTCTACTTAGCATTAGCCAATTGTGTGACCGAGGTTTCAAAATAAACTTCACTAAAAATGAATGTTTAATTGAAAACGAAGTTACTCATGAAGTTATGCTAAAAGGTAAAAGAGTTAATAATATATTTTTAATTTCCTTGGATAACGTATCTTTGAATGTTAAGTGTCTCTTGGCAAACAACAATGAATCATGGTTATGGCATAAGAGGTTTGCTCATATTCATATGGAGCACTTGAATAAATTGATCAAACATGACTTGGTTATTGGATTTCCGAAGATCAAATTCATCAAAGATAAGTTATGCGACGCTTGTCAAAAAGGAAAACAAACCAAATCAACTTTGATATTCAAAAATGTGGTGTCCACAACAAGGTCACTACAATTGTTACATATGGATCTTTTTGATCCATCAAGAACAAAAAGCTTCGGAGGTAATGTTTTCGCTTTAGTAATTGTTGATGATTATTCTAGATTTTGTTGGACTTACTTTTTAATGCATAAAAGTGATGCTTTTAAAGCATTTAAGAAGTTTGAAAAACAAGATCAAAATGAAAAGGCGCTAACAATTGTCTCCATAAGAAGCGATCACGGCGGAGAATTCCAAAACGCCGCATTTGACGAATTTTGTGAAGAACATGGAATTTCACACAATTTCTCTTCACCAAGAACTCCACAGCAAAATGGTGTCGTGGAAAGAAAGAATCGGTCATTGGTGGATACGCATAACCAACTCACCGACATATTCACGAAGCCACTCACAAAAGAACCTTTCTTCAAGATTCGACGAGAATTCGGAATTCTCGATGAAGGTGACATCTAAACTTTTCATATGTTATTGTGTGTAGAATATATGTTTTCCAACCTGTTTACTCTCTATTTTAAAGCATTTTTCTGAAATTTCGCGTGTGTTAACCGATTAACCCCCAGGGTTAATCGATTAACACTGTTAGTTTTTCAATTCTGATTTATTTTTTTAATGTGTTAACCGATTAACCCCCAGGGTTAACCGATTAACACTGTTAATTTTTCAAAAAATTCAGAAACGAAAAATTGGTCAAATTTTGGTTAAATGTGTTTTAAGTGCCTTTTTATGTGTGGTGCATGTGCGTTTCATTTCGTATCTTATCAAAAGTTATGTTTTTATGTGATAAGTGTTTGTGATTATGTGCTTACTATGTATGCTTGTTTGGTATTATCTTTCATTGCTCCTCTTCCTTTTTGCTAATGACAAAAGGGGAGAAGGATTGGTCTCTAACATTTCCCTGTGCAGAAATATTGTATCTCTCTTATGTCTAAGGGGGCGAAGGATTGTATCTCTCTTGTATTTAGGGGGAGCTCTCTAACTTAGGGCGAGAATGAAGAGAACCAAGTATCAAAGCAGAATTTTTAAAGGATCGGTTATAATCATCAAAAAGGGGGAGATTGTAGAAGCAAGCTTCAAGGCCTTTGTGTTTTGATGAAGACAACTCATACAAGCTTGGTACGCAAGATACCTATACCATATACTCGTAGGGGTATATTGAAGATAAAACCAGAAGTACACCTGTAGGGGTATATATTGAAGATGAAACCAGAATCATCATTCTTCTGAAGTCTTCGCAAAAAGCAAGAGTCGCAAGCAAGCAAACCAGATCAATAAAGATCAAGAAAGTATCATCGCATATGATTTTATAGATCAAAGCTTCGTCTACAAGCTACAAGTGATGATGATGATTCAAGGAACGGTATAACATTTTTACTTTATAAATTTTATACAAGTGTTCTTAAAAAATAACTTTTCACTGCACAATTATCCCAACACTTTCATAACTTTTTTAAAATACTTATTCTATTTTAAATTAATTATTTTTACAAAAATCTTCAGTGTTAACCGATTAACCTGTAGGGTCAAACGATTAACATACTTCAAAATTATGTATTTTGGGACTTCATAACAGTGTTAACCGATTAACGTATGGGGTTAACCGATTAACACTTGAACAATTCAAATATTTTTAACGTTGGAAAGGTGTTAACCGATTAACATTGTAACAACAACAAAAAATAGCAGCTTTTCATGGAGGATTGCATTGTTCTATATTTTCTTACTGGCTATTTTTTACTGTCCCAAGATCACACCTTTTTGGAAAGGTTTTTCCCCAATATAAATTGATTTCAATTTCAAAATCAAAAACAACCTTCAAGAAACAAATTAATCAAATTACTCTTTATCTTCAACCTTTTGAATTTTCATTAAGTGTTCAAATCATATTTTGAAAGAAGTCATTGAAATAATTTTCACACTCTCACAGCCTTCTTTCACAAAAAACACTTGTATATCTTATCTGAGTATAATTTGTTTCAAGAAGAAGATCAACCTTAAGGATTGATAAACAATTTTCCATCAAATATTTTCTCAAGAACATTTTTGTGTATTACCTTGTTGTCCAAGATTGTTGGAAACAAGTGAAGTGTATTGAAGAGGATTGTTCTTCAACACTTTGATTACCTATAGGTTTAGATAGTAAGCATCACTTTGGATGTAATTAGGCTTTACAAAAATTTTGAACTACAGTGAAATACTCTTTCGAGTCGAAAGGGGAGTGGAGTACCTTCGGAGTGTGAAGGGAACCACTATAAATTTCATGTGTCTCTTTTTATTTCCTGCCTTTACTTTCCGTCACTAACTAATAACCGAAAAAGAACCAAGGAACCATACAAGATTGCAACAAACTTTTAAAGATCCTAATTCACCCCCCCCCCCCCCCCCTCTTAGGCGCAGTTACTACTTACAATGTCATCTATCTGTGTACGTGTCAAGGCAGGAGGAGCAGAGACAACAGGGGACTGGGAATGGTCTGAGTGCAGTTGAACTTCCGCATGATGCGCTTGGGAAAATGAGAAGCAGTGAGACGCGATCCGCAAGCCAATATCCAAAGTATAACAATATATTGTCAAATGGTCAAGTCTCACGGTTATCAACATAGTATTTGAAGTGCATGTCCTCGATAGTCAAACAGTCAAGATAGACTGTGTAAGGCTCGGTTTCCTGGTTCTTTCTGAGTGGGATAAAAGCAGTAGAAAATGGCATATCCTCAGTGTAAGTCGGCACACTTTTCGAGCTGGAGATACGCCAGAAGTGCTGGAGAATCCAAGCCTGAAATGAGAAGTTTGCAACACACAAATCATCAGTAATGACTTTGCGAAGCTGAAATGAAAATGACAAAAAAAATTCAAAGACCAATAATTATTACAGCCAGTAATGTCACGCTGCCTGTGACCTGTTTCATCTTCCACATAAAGCCCTTTATCAACTTTGAATACAGGTAGACCAAATAAGTCGCCCACCATTGTACTCATGGATCCGGTTGAAATCCACAAAACACCGTAGGTATACGATGTTTGTACAAGTGGCACTCTCGTCCATAAAAATCACAGGGTCAAACAAATAAAGCAGATATGCTCTTAATGCATGTGATCTATGGAGCGCCACCTACTCATCATTGCCATCAGCCTGCTGTGCACTCAGGATCTCAATATCATATACCTTTTTCAGGTATTCAAATCTAGCATGATAACCCCTGATCTTATCCAACTCCTCCATCGCCTCCCCTAGATCAGCCCCCAAATACTCTACCATCATCTTGAGTGCCTCGTCTTTGTTCATCCTCCCATGATCTAGGAATCTCCCCCTGATTGGAAAATGTAGCAAACACGAGATATCTCACCATGCGGGAGATGAAACGATAATGTCTCTGAGTTCTATCTCTCCACGAATGCATAAAGCATCCTGTGGTTAACCATAGTATAACTGATCATGCACAAGTTCTTCATGCTAGATAGGAACAAAACTTGTTGAAACCAATCCGCATCCGGCTGAGGTAAAGTAGTAATCTTTCTCCCATGGTTAAGATACTTCTGCGAATCACGCTCTAGAAAAAATAATCAATGTCAGAAATTTTTCAATTAAAATTAACGTAAAAAAATAATGAATTCAACTAATTCTACCTCTCCGTCCAAAATATGTCTAGTGTAACATCCTAAATTCTTGGAATATTTATTTAATTTATTTAAATATGAATATTTGTATTTTTGGTGATTTTCAGTGGTTGGTGTGAATATTAGAAATTATGGAGTTTTGAGTTATTTAATTAAATAATAGTATATAATATGAATATATTTGGTATTATTATTAATTTAAATAAATATAAGTTAATTTAAGGGAAAAGTGGACATTTGAGGAGGAGTTAGTGAGGGTGAAATTGGAAAGCCCATTTCAAAGGCCCAAAGTTAGGTTTAACAAAAGGGATTTTGAGGGAATTAGGATTCATTCTTGTTAGACTGTGAAAAGGGAAGAAATAGAGGCCAGAGCTATAAGGAAGAGGATTAAGGCAAAGCTTCGTGAGGTTTTCAAGAATCAAGGAGAAAGGCTTAGAGTCGGCAATTAAGATATGGGGAGTATTGCCTTCATTATTTTCAATATGTGATTCAATGTATCTAAAGCCGATTTAAGGATTTATGAGATTTTTGAGTTTGAGAAAAATTAGGTCTTTGTGACCAAATCTGTTTTGAGGTTGTTTAAGTATGGGAAGTATTACCTTCATTGTTTTCAATATGTGATTCAATGTATTTAAAGTCGATTTAAGGGTTTAGGGATTTTGAGTATTGAATTGTTGTTGCCTTTCTGGTGAATTTAATGAGTTTAAGGGATTTGAACGGATGGTCTGATAGATTTGAGGCTGATTTGGGAGTAAGGAAAATTAGCCCTTCGTGGCCAAAATCTGTTGTTGAGGTTTTAACCATATAGGATAATTGATTATGAGAACTCTAATGAATGTGGGAAAATTGTAAGGATTTTATGGGAATTAGAGGCGTAAATATGATACGGGATTGGCCTAATAAGTCGTAGATTTTGTGCCTTTATCTCCGTAATACCTTAGGAATGGTTCAGAGATGTTTTTGGGGCGTCGGGGAAGGAAATCATAGGGACTTTTGGGCTGGTTTTGCTACTGGTGCATAACAGCGTTTTTCTGTAATCGCGAGTTCGCACAGCGAATAATCCTTCACACGGCGAACTGTCCAATGAAGTAGCAGAGTTTCACGAATTGTATTCTTGTGCAGTGCTGTCTTAATGCTCTGATGCTGTGATTTTTTGGATGAATTACCTTGAGTATGACTGTGATTAATACATGATTGTATAATGATTCATATGAGTAATGATGATGAGTTATGATGTTGATTCCATGAGTTTTTGATGATTATATGATGACATGATTATTATGATAATTTTGATGAATGATAATGCACCTAATGAGTTTATTATGAGGATGATATTGACGTGTGCATCATGCATTCATATGCATTCCGGACTTCGGTCTAGTGTTTGATTCTTGTGGCTTCAGTCCCATTATGCGAATGTGAAGTATTTTGTTGTGCTTCGATTCTTGTGTAGAATCGATCCTATTGATAGGGATCTATGGAGGGTTGATGGTCCAGTGTCCAATGAACTTTGATGAATTGGTACCACATGCATGAGTCTTGTTGCATTTTCATTTATGTGACAATTTGGTGTAATTTATAATATTATAGCTTTTCGATGTTTCCTTGATGATTATGATGATGTTGAATACGAAAATGACATTATTTTATATATTGATTCCTATATTGATTATGAACCGTTTTACTCACCCTGCCTGTTTGAATGTTGCCTCCACGTGGGTAACATGCAGATGACCAGGTTTAGTCGTGGATGTCGTCGAGGACTTTTTAGAGTTTTTGACTTTTGGTTGACTTAGAGGGTCTTGCTCTGATAGTGTAACATCGAGTTGGGGTCTTTGAGTTAAACCATGTTTTATTTGTTATTGTTATTTTAATTATGTTGCTGCGCAACGAAAACTTTGGATTTTGCCTTTTTGAGTTCCGCTGCCTTTTGAGCAATTTTTGAGTAATCTTGGGAAAACCCGTTGTTTACGGAGCATTGACTTTTATTTGAGTTATTGAGAAATGTACGCCCTTTAAGGTGATTTTTATTGTGTTTAATATTTTACTATGATAAATGTGATTGATTTGTCATTACATTTGTAGGATAGAAAATGGTATTACATCTAAAATTATGGTTTGGATACAGAGGCAGTAACGAAAAATCAACTGGACCACCTCCAAATGCCTCCAGCTCAACATCTGCAGCAGCCTCGCCCTCTAGAGGTAGCACTGAATCAGCAACATCAATAGTAGGAAGTGGGACTGGATCAACAACATCTACGGTAGGAGGTGGCACTAGGGAAACCTAATGCCTGCAAGAGGATGGAGGGGTTGCTGCATCAGATAGTGTATTTTGTCTCCTACGAGAAGAAGAAGATGGAGTGGCATGAGGAGAAGCACGATCCCCAGCTTTGCCTTACTATAAGGACTAGAAGCTTCCATAACCCGCTGACTCTTCTCTCGTTGCACTGATGCATGCTGAGCAACCCTTTCATGTCTCAGTCTATCATATCTATCATCCATTATGCATGTAAGTTAAAGTAAGGCAGACCATTAGTGCAGGAAAAAAACATACAAGCAAAAAAAATTTAAAAAAAATACTGCAGAAAATTCCAGAGATGCATCTCTGGAATCTGGGAAACTAATACATTGAGAAATTTTAGAGATGTGTCTCCGAAATTTCCTGCAACTCAAAAGTTGCGTCAATGATGTCAATATATCCCATGCAATCTTAAAAAAAACTTATCTTGATCATTATTTTTAGCCAACAAACATCTAATACATTATTTCTAAACTATCTTAAATGTTATTTCTACTCATTTTTAAACTATCTTAAATGTATGTCTAAACTATCTCAAAAAATTAAAAAACTTACAAGAAAGTGATGTTACAAATGTTATTTCTGATGTTAGAGATTATGATTGAAGTTCCATTAAGCCTAGATGATTAAGTTTTGATTTTTTTAATAAGCAAAGGAATTAACTCAAAAGAGTACAAGAGGTACTCAAAACCCTTACAAGAGAAACAACGACGGAAATGTTACTTTCGTTTAATACAATCAATCGAAGAAGAAAACCACTCATAAAAGGAGCAAGAGTGAGACAATCTATTCTCAGAACATAACCACCTCCAAGACAAAAACTTAATGGAGTTTTGAGTTGGTAGAGAAAATTTTGAGAGCTTGAAGAATATTTTTGAGAAAAATGAGAAATGAAAAAGAAAAAGGGTCTGACACGATTTAACCTCCAAAATATTTCGAAGATGTATCTTTAAAATATTTTAACGTTAACTGAGTTTTTGATACGTCCGAAAATATATCTCCAAAATATTTATGTATTTTTTCATGGTGCGTAAAACATATATGAAATGCATTAAAAAATCCGCGTAATATATAAATTGTTAATGAATTAAAAAAAATTGTAAAAAGAAGATTGATAGAGTTGTGTCACTTATTTAACTTTTTTATAAAGAAATTTGAGGTGCATGAGTATCTAGAGAGCCAAAGAAATCATTTTTTTATAAAAGAGAGGTTGTTATAGTTGTGAGGCGACTTTTTTTCGATAATTTAATGGTTAAAAATCCACCTCTTAAAAATGAATAATTGAACCCTTGCGGATTCAAATTTACATCCAACAATTAGATATTTCAGCATAACTATCCATTGATTTAATTTAACGACAAATATTTTAATAACCTATGTATAAACATGTATCTATTTAATTTAATGTATTTCTTTTTGCTTGGACAGAATTTACATAATATATTTTCTTAAATGGCTCTTCATTAGTTTCTCATTCATTAAACTTCTCTAGCCATCTTCAATAGCATATTGAAAGGACTTGCTTATCAACCTTTTGAAGTAGTATGGCCATCAATATCAAAAGTCTCTATTTTACCTTTGCAATTATGTTCATTGCCTTGATTGTAGTTTCAACTTCAGGTAATCAACTTCATAACTTTAAATTACTTTAATATTTCAGTAAATCATATAGTATGTTAAATGGTGTTTGAAATGCAAAATATTTTTCTTCTTGATTAAAAGGAGGATCTAACAAGAATGATGAAGTATTTTGCACTGACTGGTGGGGCTGTCCTGATGACAAACACAAGTGTTTCTTCTTATGTTCAAACTTTGGATATGGATTACATGGAAAATGTCATGAAAATACTTGTTGTTGCGATGGTGAAGCTAGCTGAATGATAGATATTATTTTACAATATGTTTTTAATAGTGCATCTATGAATACACTCTAGGATTTCGTTAAAGCCAAATTATAACTTGTCCCATGTCCATATATATATATATATATATATATATATATATATATATATATATATATATATATATATATATATATATATATATATATATATATATATATATATATATATATATATATATATATATATATATATATATATATATATATATATATATATATATATATATATATATATATATATATATATATATATATATATATATATATATATATATATGGACATGGGACAAGATATATATATATATATATATATATATATATATATATATATATATATATATATATCTTGTCCCATGTCCATATATATATATATATATATATATATATATATATATATATATATATATATATATATATATATATATATATATATATATATATATATATATATATATATATATATATATATATATATATATATATATATATATATATATATATATATATATATATATATATATATATATATATATATATATATATATATATATATATATATATAACCATCAACTATTTAACAATTATTTAAATCATTATATAATTAAAAAATAAAATCAAAAGGAAAATCCCTGTATTTATCTACAAGAGTTAAATTGTATGTATTTTTTTTCAAGTTTTTCCTTTTTTCTTTTCACTTTATCAATCCGAATATTGTAAAAGTAATAAAAATCTTAAAGGCAAAAGACAATGTAACGGTAAGTAATAAAATGTTTTAGGTAGGGATCTCTATTTTTACATATATATAAGTTTTTTTTCTAAAAAAAGAGTATAGTCAGATTCTAGTCATATTATGTATGAGAATATTTCATGTTTTGATCATTGATTTGGTGAGGATAATACGTATAATAAGTAGGGATGGCAAAAAAATATGTATCCGTGGATATCCGTAGATAAAATCCGTCACGGATATGGGGCAGGTAGCGTAATGGATATTCACCGATAAAATAAATGAATACTTTAAAGAAAATCTTTCACTTTTCATTCAAATTCTATTAGTCATTTAATATTTAAACTCTCCGATATTGCATACCTCACTTCATCAGTTTCATAGTCCAACCAACTAATATCGTCATTCCTCTGTCGAATCAGTGTCTCCCTTCCTACTCCTCTGTTGTCCGATCTTTCATCGTAACTTTCAATCACAATATCTTTTATTTGTTTGATTAAAAAAGAAATGTATGGATATTATGTTTGGATCTAATTATGTTTTGGTGAATAACAAGAAAATTAATATGATAAAATTTTATTATTAAATTAAGTAAGCGAATTGTATGGATTTTATGTGATAATAACTTTTTGTGTCTTTAAAAGAAGTTAAAAATATTTTTTATAAAAAAAAATATTATCCATGGATATATGTAAATATCTATGGATACCATAAAACCCGCGGAGTACCCGCTTAACGGATATCCGCATTGGATATAGAGCGGATATGTATATCATATTTATCTAACGGGACGGATATGGATATCATAGTATCTGTACTCATGGATATCCATTTACATCCCTACGTATAATTACTCTGACGTTTAAGTTAGTGAATGTTGGAAATGAGCGGTGTAAAGTTTAAACGAATGTTTTGTGTACCTTGATTTTACGTTTGTGGCCTTTTACACAAAGGCTTATTAGGGTTTCGAAAGACCCATAAGCCTTAGCTTTAATCATAGTCATCTGATCATATAAATGTTAGTATATGATTTGTTTTGTTACCTGAAGACCTTACTTTGGTTTTCTGCATTGATTAGGTGTTTTATGGGGGCAAATTTATGCCCGCTTCTTAGGTCTTAGAACCTTCACTCGATAATCAATATATATATATATATATATATATATATATATATATATATATATATATATATATATATATATATATATATATATATATATATATATATATATATATATATATATATATATATATATATATATATATATATATATATATATATATATATATATATATATATATATATATATATATATATATATATATATATATATATATATATATATATATATATATATATATATATATATATATATATATATATATATATATATATATATATATATATATATATATATATATATATATCTTTACTTTTGAGCTATGTGTTGATATTGGACTCATTCTCATTAGGACAAATTTGGGGCCGAGATTATGTAGGAACAACTTCCCCCAAGTCTACTTTGGCATAGTCGAGGTGAGGCTTGCAATTTTAAATCGTTATTGCCTACCTTTTTTAGATTTTGGGGTTTTTTCAGTTTCTATTGGTCCCTTATCACTTTTTCCCATCCCAAAGTGTAATGTGAATCAAACTTCTTTTTCTCGTGTAACATTCTTATTTCGTATATCGATCATGATATTCAAACTGTTAGGAAATTACACACATCTTCTCATAGTCAGATTTGTGGAATAATGATATAAATGTGGAATAATAACACATACAATTTATAAAGGCTGCTAAGACTTTTTATTTAATAGAAAGATAAAATACACATTTTATTTAAGAATTTCTCTCACTGGTGTATTTCTTTAATTATTGAAAATGCTCTAAATGTTGGAATGAATATTGTTTTGGCTTTAACATCTTATATATAGCCAAAGCATTGGATGCATCATCCGTAATCCATTCATTACGGTTCCTATAAAATAGAAACATCTTACTTCTAAATAATAAGAAAATAATGATCATCCAAATAATAGAAAACAAAGACTTTTTCAACAATCTCCCACTTGAAGATTGACTTCAGTCGGTCTTCACACCTCGATCATCCAGCAGCCTTCTCTGGTATGTTATTCTAGCAGGCCAACTGAAGTTGAGTACAACTTCAATTTATCAATAGTCACCACCTTTATCAATATGTCAGTTGGGTTCTTACTTCTGAGAATCTTCCTCAATGTTAGTATCTCATCCTCAAGCAGAGTTCTGATGAAGTGATAACGGAGATCAATGTGCTTCGTTCTAGAGTGGAATGCTGAATTCTTAGCCAGATGTGTTGCACTCTGACTATCGCTGTGTAAAACACTCCTCTCTTGGATGAACCCCAACTCTATCAATAATCCTTGAAGCCATATCAACTATTTACTAGCTTCTGTTACTGCTACATACTCAGCCTCTATAGTGGATAGAGCAGCGATTTTTTGTATCCTTGATATCCAACTAACTATTGTAGTACCAATAGTAAATATGTAACCGGTGGTACTTCTTCGATGATCAACTTCACCAGCAAAGTCTGCATCTACATAGCCTTGTACCTTTAATTCACTTTTGCTAAAGCATAAAAGCTTCTCCTTAGTGACTCGTAGATACCTCAAAATCCATTTCATAGCTTCCCAATGAGCTTTACTTGGATTTGACATAAACCTGCTTACAACTCCCACTGCATGGCCAATGTATGGCCTCGTGCATACCATTGTGTACATCAAACATCCAATGGCTGAAGCATACCGAATCTTAGTCATCAATTCTTTTTCTTCCTCCGTCTCTGGGGTCTAGTCTTTTGATAAGCGAAAATGACTAGCTAAAGGTGTGGTAACCGGTTTGGCATTGTCCATGTTGAATCTTTGCAAAACACGGTTGATGTACTCCACCTAAGATAACTGCAACATTCCTCTTTCCATATCTCTCGTGATTTGCATTCCAAGAATCTTCTTTGCTGGACCCAAGTCCTTCATGTCAAATTCTTTTGACAATTGCATCTTCAAGTTTATGATTTCATCAATATTTGGACCTGCTACTAACATATCATCGATATAAAGTAATAAAATGATATAACTCAAGTGATATCTCTTAAAGAAACAACAGTGGTCGGCATTGCACTTCTTGAAACCTTTCTTGTGCATGAAGCTTTCAAACTTCCTATACCACTGTCTTGGAGCTTGTTTTAGACCATACAAACTCTTCTTTAATCTGCACACCATTTTTTGTTTCCCTTCTTCTGAGAAACCTTCTGGTTGATGCATGTAGATCTCCTCATCTAAATCTCCATGAAGAAATGCAGTCTTCACATCCAATTGTTCTTGGTAGAGCTCTTCACTAGCAATAACACTTAAAACATACCTGATAGTATTGAGTTTCACAACTGGAGCAAAGATTTCAGTGTAGTCAACTCCTTTCTTTTGCTGAAATCCTTTGACAACTAGTCGAGCCTTGTATCTCTTGGAGCCATCATGGTCCTCCTTCACCCAATACACCCATTTGTTGTGAAGTGCCCTTTTTCCCATAGGTAACTCAGCAAGTTCTCATGTATCATTGGAGATCAAAGACTTCATCTCGTCTTTCATAGCAAGTTCCCACTTACTAGCATCTGTAGTCTGACATGCTTCTACATAATCTTCAGGTTCCCCTTCATCTGTCAATAACATGTAGTCCATGTATCTCCTGTTGGGAACATGAGTTCTAGAAGACCTTCTCAATACAGGAGTTGGATTCGGAGGCTCTGATATGTCAGGCTGCTGCTCACTGCCTTGTTCAGTTGTTTCCTCTAGCCGAGGATTATCAACTATAGGACTTTTTGGGACACCGTCCACCTCTGCATAAACTGGGTCACTCGAATCTGAGTTGCTGGCACCTGTATTCTGTTTGTCCCTGGACATCACTCTTTCATTGAAGATCACATCTCTACTACGAATCATCTTTTTGTTTTTATCATCCCATAGGCGATAGCCAAACTCATCTTCACCATAACCGAGGAAAGTGCACTTATTTGATTTGGGGTCAAGCTTATTCCTGCCATGATCACTAATTTGCACATATGCTACACAGCCAAAAACTCTAAGATGTGAGAGTTTTACCTCATTTCCACTTCATACCTCTTCCGGTATTCTGAGCTCCAATGGTACAGATGGACCTCGGTTGATTAAGTAAGCTGACGTGTTGATTGCCTCTGCCCAAAACTACTTCGGTAAGTCTGACTACACACGTAAGCTTCTAACTCTTTCAGTCAATGTTCGATTCATACGCTCAACTACACCATTCTGTTGAGGCGTCCCCGGCACAGTCCTTTCCATTCTAATTCTGTGCTCATCGCATAAATTCTTGAACTTGGTGTCTACATATTCACCACCATTGTCAGTTTGGAGCTTTTTGATCTTCAATCCGGTCTCATTTTTTACCATCACTTTCCACACCTTGAAAGCCTCAAATACGTCAGACTTATATTTTAGAAAGTACCCATACCTTTCTGGAATGGTCATCAATAAAAGTCACGAAGTATTTCTTCCCACCAATAGATGAGATGGTAGTTAGACCCCAAATATCATAGTGGACAAGCTCGAGTCTTTCCTTCCTTGGGGTTCTCCCACTTGTCTGAAATCTAACTCATTTTTGCTTTCCAAGTATACAGTCTTCGCACATGTCAATTTCTATTGACTGAAGACCCGGAAGTTTTCCATTTAAGTGCATGACCTTCATCCCTTTCTCAATCATATGGCCTAGTCTTTGGTGCCATAGATTTGGACTTTCATTTGTTGCAACTACAATCAAATGACATGCTCCAGCTGTCTTGTAAAGAGTACCACTCTTTTTACCGCGGGCAACTATCATTACACCTTTTGAAACCTTCCAATGATCTTCGTGGAAGATTGTTGTGTAGCCATCACTGGCCAGCTGGCCTGCTGAGATTAAGTTCTTTGTCGGGTCAGGAATGTGTCTGACATTCTTCAGCTCCCAAACAGACCCGTTCAACTTGATATTTACTACACCTTTTCCCACAATCTCACAAGATTGTTCATTACCAAGGTAAACTTTACTGAGGTTCCTGGGGACATAATTTTCGAAGAACTATTTTTGTGAAGTTGCGTGAAAGGATGCTCCAGAGTCTAACACCCAAGACTTTCCTTGCTCTCCAAAGAACATATCAATGCATCACCTCCTCCTGAGGTTGAAGCAATGTTTGCCTCATATTTTGCCTCCTTATTCTTCGGTACACTCCTGCACTGATTTTTGTAGTGTTCGGTCTTTCCACAATTCCAACACTCGATAGTCTTCGAGCTGTTAGAACTATGATGATTTCTGGACTTTGATCGTCTCACCTTTGATTTTCTATGTTCGCTTCCTCTGGTTGAACTTCTACCTCTTGACTCTGTATGCAATACTGAAGTGGTTGATGATTCACCCAACTCTCTCTGTTGGATTTCTTCACTGAGAACCAAATCACAAACATCATCAAATTTCAACTTGTTGCTTCCCGATGAGCTACTCACGGCTGTGACTGTAGCATTCCAACTTTCTGGCAGGGAAGACAAGAGTATCAAAGCCCGTACTTCTCCATCAAAGTCGATTCCAACTGAACTCAATTGGGTTATAGTAGTGTTGAGTTCATTCAGATGTTGCGCCGTTGGCGCACCTTCTGTCATTCGTAAGTTGAACAACTTCCTCATCAAATGAACTTTGTTTGAGGTCGACGCCTTTTTGTACATGCTAGAAAGAGCCTTCATAAGATTAGTCGTAGTATTTTCTTTTGCAATGTTGAAAGCCACATTACGAAATAATGTCAATCGAATGACTCCAAGAGCTTTTCTATCGAGAAGGGTCCAGGCACCGTCCTCCATTATCGCTGGTTTCGTGCCTATGAGAGGTTCATGCATACCTTTCTGATACAAATAATCCTTTATTTGCATCTTCCAAAAGTTGAAGTCCGCACCGTCAAACTTCTCAATTTTTACCTTTCCTTCATCTGCTGCCATCGCTCTCACTCGAGTTTGACTCCTCTGGATCGCTTCTGAAACGAAAAATAACCAACTTGCTCTGATACCAATTGTTAGGAAATTACGCACATTTCCTCATAGTTAGATTTGTGGAATAACGATATAAATGCGGAATAATAACACACACAATTTATAAAGGCTGCTAAGACTTTTTATTTAATACAAAGATAAAATACACATTGTATTTAAGAATTTCTTTCATTGGTGTATTTCTTTAATTATTGAAAATGTTCTAAATGTTGGAATGAATATTGTTTTGGCTTTGACATCTTATATATAGCAAAAGCATTGGATGCATCACCCGTAATCCATTCATTACAGTTCCTATAAAATAGAAACATCTTACTTCTAAATAATAAGAAAATAATGATCATCCAAATAATAGAAAACAACGACTTTTTCAACACAAACTCCTCCATTGATTTTGTCAGAGTTCCATTACTAAGGGTCATTTATCTTCTTTTGTCATGACATGCTTCAATCATTTCCCTAGTGCCTGTAGGAACGAGGTACTTTTTCCTATACAATAGGTTTCATTATTGTAAGAAACTTTGCGCATGGATTTCTCGGAAAATGTTGATTGGTATAATTTTTTTTAAACAGATAATCATGGGTGATTCTTTGTGGTTTTCTTATGGTTATTTCATCCTTCAAAAGAGATGGATCACTTAGAAGATAGCATAAATAAAATGTATATAGGGTGTCAGCTTATTTATTCAAGTCCTCATGGTTTGCACTATTTTGAATCTCTAGCCTCATTTGGAAAATCAGATGAATGGGAAATGGTACTTCACAGTCTGGATGATTGGATATATGAAAGGTTTTTCTTATGTTGTTTTCCCATGCATGACATAACTTTCAAGGATTAGGGCTTTCGTATTCTTTTTTCCTTATTGGATTATTAATTTTTGTCGAGCCTAATATTGGCCCTTTCCATGAGTTTCCCTCTTTCTTGGAGCTATATTAATCTTTCCAATATTTATGTGCATATCTTGAGATAAGTCCATGGGACACGGTATTTTGTTTTATTTTCAAATCACATGGGAATTTCCTGGTAATAAACATGGTTTTGTCACTTTTACGCCATATTTCGCCCTCATTAAACCTCTTCTTTTGCTTGTTGGGACTTGTATTATTGTTTTGTAGTTATTTACCCTTTGTACATACTATGCATGTGTCTATATATGTTGTTTGTAACCATTGTCAACTGCATTTTCTTCATTGTTGGGTGAATACTCAATTCAAAACACTTTCACATAAGTTAAGCTTTTGTCTTAAGAAGTTAAAGGATGCAAATTTGGTTTTGTACTAGAAGATTAAAAGTTATTCTATTTCTTTGGTTAGGCGTGTTCCCTTGCACCTTATTGATTCTTTGTTGCTGCTTTTTGCAGTGAGGAATAAAACTCTAACTAAATATGGTGTATTTCTAGTGATGTGGTCAAATTGAAGACCTTGATTTTCCATTTTATTTTTTTACTTACTTTCTTTCATTCTTGATTCAAGGATGGCCGATAGGTCAAATATTCAAAATCAAATAGGATGTGGAGATGCTCATCCGCATTATGGTTCTACCATGGTGCTGCCTATTCAATCTCCTTCTTCATAAAAGAAGGGAAGTATGTCTAATAAGGCCCTACGGGAGGGTATGTCGTTGCCTCCAAAACGAACTAGGGTTGTTCTTTAAATGGGTGACGGGGATCTTGACATTATTTTTTTTTTAAGATCCAGTGGATCTTCAGTTACTAACCTCGTTTAAACCATCCCTCCATTAGATCTGTCTGCAATACAAGCTTTGGTCCATAACCTAAATTCCTCATAGGTTGCAGATTTTGGTGCCTCTTGGTTGTTAATCTGCACTCACATAATATATTCCATATATGGATAAATTCTTGACCTTGATTTTCATTTTGTTTCTCCAAATGGAACTCAAACATTGAAAGATTTGCAACTTATTGTTGAATTACAATTGACTAGGTCATAAGTAAAAATAGACAATGACATGTTCCACCGTGTTCGAGTTGGACTTGATGTAAAGAAGAAACATGAGGATGATATCCTCTATTTTTTAGAGGATATGAAGAATTTTATTGAAGATTAGTAGTCACTCGAGAGTTAGCTTTGTGACAAGGTACAATTTCTAAATGAAGAAGAGAATCTTTTTTTATGACATGTTGACTATGTATGTTGGAGAGAATAAGATAATAGAGGCATAATTTTTAAACTCAAAAGGAGGGCATGTTACATTCTTCATGATAATGAGATTCTGAAAAGGTATTTGCATTAACATAGATTCAAGGGACCAAAAGATAAGTTATTTTGCTGACCTTGGATAACATGGAATTGAAGAGAAGTCACCAAGAGGCATGTCTTTATTTTGAGACGAGAATCTATAATTTAAGTTCTAAGGAAAGGCTTATATATATATATATATATATATATGTGTGTGTGTGTGTATGTGTGTGTGTGTGTGTGTGTGTGTGTGTGTGTGTGTGTGTGTGCGTGTGCGTGTGCGTGTGCGTGTGCGTGTGCGCACGTACGCGTGTGTGTTTTGGAATATTATAAACAACTTGAAAGGTTAGCCTTATGGATATGGAGTGTTTTGTGAATGCGAAGGTCCTGGGTTCTACCCTTATGGATATGGAGTGTGTATTTTGCCTTTAATGATTTTAGACACAAACTCTTTTGAGGGATTAATGGTATTAAAATAAATGAAGCAAAGAAAGAAAACAAAATGGATGTCACGTCAGCGACGTTTGCCACATCTTTTTTTTAACAGCAGTTTAACGTCAGAGACCAAATTCAAAAGAAAATCAATTGTGAGAGTCTTCAACAAAAAATAATATTTAAGGAGTAAAATCAAAAATTCGCCGACTTACAGAGACCAAAAAACTATATACATATATCATTTTATTACAATAAGAGTGGGGTGGCATGTTCTCATCAAATATATTTCTTTTTTAATAGGAAGATTTTTTATTTATTATAAAGTTATATCGATAAAAAAAACTTGACTACTAAATATAGTGTTGATTATTGATGTAAGAGGCAAGAAGAGAGAGAAGAGAATAAATTATATGGGAGCTCCCATGTTCAAGTGGTGGCATTTTAAGGATTTAAAACAAGGAATTTTCTAACACAAAATCTTGAAAGGAGGGTTCGATCAGTCACAAGGAAGTGAAAATGATATGTGGAAATATATGGTCCAAGATATTAGTAAATTAAAGAGTCTTTCTAATCATTCGAAAGCGCGTCTATGTTATTAGCCTTAGTAATTCAAAAGCTAATTTCATACTTTTACAGACACAAATCAATAGACACTATGTGTTGTCCTCCACAGAAAAGCTTTGAAATATTGATCTCTAAGCATTACGACTTGATCATCATAAGAGATAAAGACTTCACCTTAGAATGTTGTCATCATCAAAACCAAATAGGTCAAAAGATTGTCACAGTTATTGTACATGCAAGCATATAAACCCACATCTTTCACCTTTCACCATTTATGAATATTTGACAAGATGAATATCTTAGATATAAAGATGAAAAGTATTTCTTATTATCATTTCAAAATCATGAAAACATGTTCTAGTTGGCTACTCTAAAGCAAGCTTTAGGCATGAAGATAATCATCAATATTAAAGAATTAGATTTACATAAAATGCCATGATCAAGATTAATACATAAATATCCAGACAGCTACATCTAACCCCTAACAAAATAGTAATTAGCTACTTAGTCATAGTAGTTGTACAATGAAGACCTAGAAGAAAGAAGTTGAATATCATATGTGTCGATTTCTTAGACAATATTTCGCCTTCAATCTTCCTTCTTATCTTTCTACCTTTTTGTTCTTGATGTATTTTTGGGAGAATGTGGTAATAATTCTCTGCCAAAAGCCTCTTTTCAAGTCTAGTTTCAACTAGTATTTATAGAGGTTTGAAGCAATAACCTCTCTTAGCAAGACCTTTAGCTCGCCTAACAAGCTTATTTTTTCCCCACAAGTTATTATCCATCTCATCCATGTGGGCCTTGTCACCTTACTTCGCTAGGTAAGGCACTATTTTCACCTAATGAAACAATCTTCCTTCCTCTTGAAGTTAATTAGCTTGGGAGGAGTCTCTCAAACAACTTTGCTACGCCAGGCAAGATCATCATCTTCGCCTAGTGAGGTTTCCGTTTCTTAACCATGAGGTAACTTGGCCTTGAAGAAATGCCTGAATTCTTTTGTCCTGCCTTATCTCGCCCAATGAATAAACTTCCTTGCCTAGGAAAGACATCCCTCCTTGTGTTGTCCTGCATCTAGATGACTGGGATCTTGATTGTAATGGTAAGGCGATTGCCTTTGTTTTTCTAGGGAAACCTATGTTTTACCTAGCAAGCTTTTCTCCCCTTTGCTTGATACTTTAGATTTTATTTGACCATTTTAACTTTCTCTTATGAATAACACAGTTTAAAAATTCACACAAGTGTTTTATCACATTTTCATGATAAATTGGGGTTGTTTCATGTGATTCTTTTTTATTTAAATCAATAAGTGTTTAGGTAAAACAATTAAATCATTCACGTATCACTAAGGCAATATAACGATGGTAAGCAATAAAATGTTTTATGGATGAGACTTTATTTTAATATATAAAGTATTGATAGAAAGTTATATAGGAAGTCAGATATATTTCTTTTTTTATTAGGAAGTCGGGTAGGAAGATTTACTTAGATTGTAAAGTTATATTGGTAGACAACTTGACTACTAAACATAAAGTATTGATTATGGATATAAGAGTCTATAGGAAAGTGAAAAGAAGAAATCACATGAAATCACATAAAGTGGTGGAATTTTAAGGGTAAAAAAACAAGGGAGTTTCCAATACAAGATCTTAGAGGGTGGGTTCGATCAGCCACATAGGAGTGCAAATGATATGTGGAACATGATTCCCATGATATTTATAAAGTAAGTAAATAGACATCGGGAGAATTAAGAAGTTTTTGTTCTATGGGTAAATAATAATGGTGGTCGAATGAAAGTGTTTAGATTAAAGTTAGAGTAAAAATGGAATGTTTTAAATAATAAACTAGGTGAAATGCTGAAAGTTAGGAAAAGTATAAGAAAGTTAAGAAAGATTCCAAGAATGCGGTGAGTGAAGAAAGATCCCAAGTTTTTGATGGTTTATATCAATATGTAGGAATCAAAGAGGGAGAAAATTATATATATATATATATATATATATATATATATATATATATATATATATATATATATATATATATATATATATATATATATATATATATATATATATATATATATATATATATATATATATATATATATATATATATATATATATATATATATATATATATATATATATATATATATATATGGAAAAATAACTTTTTTCGTCTTTTAACTTTAGCTCGGGGTCCAGTTTGGTCCCTTAATTTTAAAAAGTGTCAAGTTGGTCCTTTAACTTTTAAAATGGTGTCACGTTTATCCTTCTATTTGTTGCCGTTAGTCAAACTTTGAAAAAAAATGTCACGTTTGTCCAGGTGGATTTTACTAAAGAAAGAAAACGATATACATGATCACCAATTATTTAAGATCATTGCATAATTATTAGATAAAATGAAAACCTAAATTTCAATATTCATTTGCAAAAGTTGAATTTCATGTGATTTTTTTATAAAAAGTACTTTTATTTTATTTTATCAATCGAAAAATTAAATGGCAACAAAAATCTAAAACACAAAGGAAATGTGTAACACCCCCTTCTATACCCCAGATAAATACATATAAAACAATTAAGCACATACAAATTATCAGAGTAAAAAGGTTTTATAATAAGGTATAAAAGAAGAATGCCACAACTCCACCAATAAAACACTTTCACATTTTTGCTCCATAAAAATATGTAACATTTTCGTAGTTTTAGAAATCACATTTCAACATTTAATTTAAGCGGAAGATAACATCATTTAATCAGTTCCAAAATATTAATTCAAATGCACATAAGTCATCCAGATTAGTTACATCATATCAGTTAGATTACAAAACCACATCAGCTGATACATCGCAATGTATCACAAAAGAATGACTATACTAGTCTAACTACCCGGTGTTACATATCAGAGCAGCCGACTCAAAAGAATGAAGACTAACTTCACAAAAGGACTCCAGCATCCTAATCTGCAATGCCTCATAGAGCATTATAAAACAGCATAAGGGTGAGAAATATAACCATAATAATCAAAGCATAAGATTACATATATATAGGTAATCAATACAAGTTCCACTCCGTATTTCTCACCACAATTCAATTTCTTAGTCATATATATATTTGCCACACGTATAATGACAACACGAATATTTGTAAAGCATTTCCACATCATGCATACTCTCACAATTTCACAAAATCATCATTCACATATAAGCATCACTTCATGCATATGTCATATATTAATGTGACTCAACAACTCAATGCAACCCATGCAATGCAGTACCGACTCTCGTTATCTTTTTTCGGTTTTTACATTAAACCGGGTCCACACTTCTAGACCGATAACCCGTTATCTTTTTTCGGTTTTTACATTAAATCGGGTCCACACTTCTAGACCGATAACCACAAAGGCCCGTCCTCTAAGCCTTCAAACCCACACTTCTAGGTTTGGGACAAGCCACTAGTTTCCACGAAACTAACAGACATTGCCTCTTGACTAAATGATGCATGTACAATCAATCACAACAAATGCACTTAAGACCGACATCTTAATCTCATGCACTTACATAATTCATCACTTCAAGAATTACACAATGATTGCACATACAACATATATCACACAATCAAGGTATTCACATCACCATACCATTTATACAATTATAAGTCATGCACACATATCCACAATGTTCTCATGCATACTCATCACATAATTGTATACCCATTAAGCATTCGCAAGTTCATTAGACAATACACATACATTCATCATTGTATTCACATGTATTTCTATTTATCATAATTAATACGCAACGCACATCAACTAGGATTCACGCCCGGAGGCTACCTACAGTACACATCATCACAATAGACCATATCTATATCATATCATAGAGGTATTAACCTATGTGAAGCAACCAAACCATCACCACATGAACAACACAGCAAGAGAAAAATGTTGTCACATTCGCCTTCATTCGCCTGGCGAACCCTCGCAGCGAACCTTCGCCTGGCCTTCGCCTGGCGAACTCTCTCAGCGAACACTCGCTAGGCTTCGCCTGGCGAGACTTCCCAGCGAACCCAAGTCAGTAGCTACTGACTTCATTCGCCACCATTCGCCAGCACCTTCGCTGGGCGAACCTTCGCTATCCAACCTCGCCTGGCGAACTCGCCAGCGAAGTCCACTGGAACTTAATCATAATTATTCGCCAGCATTCGCTAGGCTTCGCCTGGCGAAGCTTCGCCTTCGCTCGCCTGGCGAGAGCCAGCGAACCTGCGCAGAACAGAACTCTATTCTGTCTTCTCCTTCACCAATCCATCATCAACCCTCTCTTACACATCCAAATCAGTATAAACAGCATCAATACATGTTACCCGACTATTCTACGGCATTATTACTCAGTTTCAACCGATTAAATCATCAATCTACCGATTAATCCAACATTTTGCCCTAAATGGAAAGTGATGGAAACTCTACCAAAACCCCAACCCAACATACATAACATCATACAATGATCAAATAGAAACATTTCTCACCCTTACCTCGATTAATCGGAGCTTTGATGTTGGTTCTTGATGATTTCCACTTTTCCTCTTCTTCTCTTCTCTTTCTTTTCTTTCTTCTTCTTTCCTCTTTCTTTCCAAAATGTTTTCTATCTTTCTTTTCTTTTCTTTCTCTCTTATATATTTCCTTTATTTTCCTTCCTTCCAATTTCCTTCTCAATTCTCTATTAATTCCAATTAATAAAAATTAATTTCCAACATTAATAAAAATCCCACTAAATCAATTAATTACTATAATTAATTATTTAATGAAATTTGGGCTGTTACAACTCTCCCCTACTTTAGGAATTTTCGTCCTCGAAAATGTTACCTGATTCAAATAGCTCTGGATAAGACTCTTTCATTTGGCTCTCAAGCTCCCAAGTAACATTTCCACCAGCCGGACCTCCCCAAGCGACCTTCACTAAAGCAATCTCTTCACCTCGAAGTTGTTTCAATTTCCGATCCTCAATCCGCATAGGCGATGTCTCAACAGTCAGGTTATCTCTCACCTGCACATCATCTACTTGGACTACATGAGACGGATCCGCAATGTATTTCCTCAACTGAGATACATGGAATACGTCATGAAGATTAGCAAGCGACGGTGGTAAAGCCACACGATAGGCCACTTCTCCTATCCTCTGCAAAATCTGATAAGGACCAATGAAACGCGGCGACAACTTGCGCGACTTTAGTGCCCTACCAACACCTGTCATCGGAGTGACTCGAAGAAACACATGATCTCCCTCTTGAAATTCAAGTGCCTGCCTCCTCTTGTCATAATAACTCTTCTGACGACTCTGAGTAATTCTCATCTTCTCTTGAATCATCTTGATCTTATCAGTAGTCTGTTGAACTAACTCGGGTCCAACAACAGAACTCTCTCCGGACTCGAACCAACACAATGGTGTCCTACACCGCCTACCATACAACGCCTCAAATGGTGCCATACCAATACTCGAATGGAAACTGTTGTTGTAGGTAAACTCAATCAAAGGCAAGTAGCTATCCCAAGCTCCTCCTTTTTCCAATACACAAGCTCTCAAAAGATCTTCAAGCGACTGAATCGTCCTCTCCGTCTGACCATCAGTCTGAGGATGATACGTTGAACTCAAACGCAACTTAGTACCCAAAGCACTCTACAAGCTCTCCCAAAATCTCGAAGTAAACCTAGGATCTCTATCCGAAACAATACTTGACGGAATACCATGCAAACACACAATCCTCTCAATATACAACTTAGCCAACTTCTCCAACGGGTAATCCATACGCGTAGGAACAAAGTGAGCAGATTTAGTCAACCTATCCACGATAACCCAAATAGCCTCAAAATTACTCGGCGTCCTCGGAAAACCCGATACAAAATCCATGGAGATACTATCCCATTTCCACTCAGGAATAAACAACGGCTTCATCAAACCCGATGGCTTCTGATCTCAAAAACTGACTTCGGAGTCTCCCATTGCGACACCGCTTCAACCTTCGACTGATCGACCGCAATACCACTACTAGAAATCACATGACCAAGGAAACTAACTTCCTTCAACCAAAATTCACACTTAGAAAGCTTCGCGAACAATTGCTTCTCTCTCAGCACAGATAACACAATCTTCAGATGCTCGGCATGCTCTCCTTCGCTCTTCGAATAAACCAAGATGTCGTCGATAAACACCACCACAAACTTATCCAAATAAGGATGGAAAATCCTATTCATGTACTCCATAAATACACCTGGTGCATTAGTCACACCAAATGGCATCACGGAATACTCGTAGTGTCCATACCTCGTCCGAAAGGCCGTCTTCTGAATATCCTCAGCTTTCACACGGATCTGATGATACCCAGATCTCAAATCAATCTTGCTGAACACGCTTGCACCAATCAACTGATCCATCAGATCATCAATCCTTGGAAGTGGATACTTATTCTTAATAGTCACCTTTTTCAACTGTCTGTAATACACACAGAGCCTCATAGAACCTTCTTTCTTCTTAACCAACAACACTGGTGCACCCCACGGTGACACGCTCGGACGAATAAACCTCTTTTCAAGCAAATTCTCAAGTTGACTCTTCAACTCTTTTAACTCCGAGACCGACATACGATATGGAGCCATCGATATCGGACTAGTTCCAGGAATCAAATCTATCGAAAACTCCACTTCTCGCTCCGGCGGTAAATCCTTTATCTCTTTAGGGAATACTTCCGGAAAATCTCTAACAATGGGCAAAGCATCAATCTCTTCACTTCCACCGATTCTCATAGTTGCCATAAGCATGAATACCGTAGCCCCATTTTGCACCGATTCCTTCACTTGTTTCCTCGTCATAAACAAATCCCTTTCAACATCCGAATCGGGAAAAATAACCGTTTTGTCAAAACAGTTAATATACACACGATTGGATTTTAACCAATTCATTCCAAGAATGACATCAAGTTGATCCAAATGAAGACACACTAAATTGATCCCAAAATCTCTACCGAAAATACTCAACGGGCAATTCAAGCAAACATACGGTGTAGTTACCGAACCCATAGCAGGAGTATCAATAACCATACCGCCACCAATCACAGACAACTCAAGATTTAACCTTCTAACACAATCCAAAGAAATAAAAGAATGCGTAGCTCCGGTATCAATTATAGCGATCAAAGGTGTACCATTAATAAAACACGTACCTCGGATCAATCAATCGTCGCTAGCAGTCTCAGATCCAGATAGAGCGAACACTTTCCCGCTCCCTTGATTCTTCTTCGGTTTATCACATTTGGTACTGATGTGCCCTCGCTCACCACAGTTATAGCAAGTAACACCCGCACCGCTTCTACACTCTAGAGCCTTGTGGCCTGGCTTGCCACACTTAAAACACTTCGGTTCAACACTTTTGCACTCCGGAGCACGATGTCCCACTTCACCACAAGTGTAACACCTAACCGGGGTAGAAACTCCCCCACTTGGCCTCTTGCCAAAACCAACCTTTTGTTTCCCCTTATCAGCAGGAGTTACGTAAGGTTTTCCTCTGAATTGTCCTTTTCCTTTCTTATCACTTAGGCTCTTGTAGTGGCTAGACCTAACCCTACTGTCTTCGTCATAAATTCTGCTCTTGTTAACCAACTCAAAAAACCGTCTGATTTCCTGGTACCCAATAGCTTGTCTAATCTCGGGTCTCAAACCGTTCACAAACTTGAGGCACTTAGACCTCTCAGCATTACCAGTATTATAGTGAGGACAAAATTTAATCAACTCCTCAAATTTCGCTGCATACTCAGCAACCGTCGAATTACCTTGCTTCAACTCAAGAAATACGATCTCTTTCTTCCCCCGCACATCCTCTGGAAAATACTTCTCCAGAAAAGTTTCTCTAAACAAATCCCACGTAATCACAATATCATCTTCCTCAAATCTTTGGCGAGTATTACCCCACCAATCTTCAGCTTCTTCTTCGAGCATATGAGTCCCAAACTGCACCTTCTGTGCATCCGAGCAATTCATAACTCGAAAAATCTTTTCCACAGCTTTCAACCAAATTTGTGCCTTGTCCGGTTCATGAGTTCCCTTGAAGACCGGAGGGTTATTCTTTTGGAATTTCCCCAAAGCACGGAATCCATCATCAGTATGATTCCTCACATTCACATTGGCCGGAGGATTCTGCCCAATTGCCCCCGCCAATCTCGTCAATGCCTCCGCAATCGCTTCGTCGTTCCTTCCTGCAACCATCTTACTAATTCCAACCACAGAACCACGTAAGAACAACCAATATTGATAATGCAACACACGCATATCAATAACACACAGGAAAAACACTCTAACAACTTGGCCGGACGGACCGACCGGCTCTGATACCACTACTGTAACACCCCATTCTATACCCCAGATAAATGCATATAAAACAATTAAGCACATACAAATTATCAGAGTAAAAAGGTTTTATAATAAGGTATAAAAGAAGAATGCCACAACTCCACCAATAAAACACTTTCACATTTTTGCTCCATAAAAATATGTAACATTTTCGTAGTTTTAGAAATCACATTTCAACATTTAATTTAAGCGGAAGATAACATCATTTAATCAGTTCCAAAATATTAATTCAAATGCACATAAGTCATCCAGATTAGTTACATCATATCAGTTAGATTACAAAACCACATCAGCTGATACATCGCAATGTATCACAAAAGAATGACTATACTAGTCTAACTACCCGGTGTTACATATCAGAGCAGCCGACTCAAAAGAATGAAGACTAACTTCACAAAAGGACTCCAGCATCCTAATCTGCAATGCCTCATAGAGCATTATAAAACAGCAGAAGGGTGAGAAATATAACCATAATAATGAAAGCATAAGATTACATATATATAGGTAATCAATACAAGTTCCACTCCGTATTTCTCACCACAATTCAATTTTTTAGTCATATATATATTTGCCACACGTATAATGACAACATGAATATTTGTAAAGCATTTCCACATCATGCATACTCTCACAATTTCACAAACTCATCATTCACACATAAGCATCACTTCATGCATATGTCATATATTAATGTGACTCAACAACTCAATGCAACCCATGCAATGCGGTACCGACTCTCGTTATCTTTTTTCGGTTTTTACATTAAACCGGGTCCACACTTCTAGACCGATAACCCGTTATCTTTTTTCGGTTTTTACATTAAACCGGGTCCACACTTCTAGACCGATAACCACAAAGGCCCGTCCTCTAAGCCTTCAAACCCACACTTCTAGGTTTGGGACAAGCCACTAGTTTCCACGAAACTAACAGACATTGCCTCTTGACTAAATGATGCATGTACAATCAATCACAACAAATGCACTTAAGACCGACATCTTAATCTCAGGCATTTACATAATTCATCACTTCAAGAATTACACAATGATTGCACATACAGCATATATCACACAATCAAGGTATTCACATCACCATACCATTTATACAATTATAAGTCATGCACACATATCCACAATGTTCTCATGCATACTCATCACATAATTGTATACCCATTAAGCATTCGCAAGTTCATTAGACAATACACATACATTCATCATTGTATTCACATGTATTTCTATTTATCATAATTAATACGCATCGCACATCAACTAGGATTCACGCCCGGAGGCTACCTACAGTACACATCATCACAATAGACCATATCTATATCATATCATAGAGGTATTAACCTATGTGAAGCAACCAAACCATCACCACATGAACAACACAGCAAGAGAAAAATGTTGTCACATTCGCCTTCATTCGCCTGGCGAACCCTCGCAGCGAACCTTCGCCTGGCCTTCGCCTGGCGAACTCTCTCAGCGAACACTCGCTAGGCTTCGCCTGGCGAGACTTCCCAGCGAACCCAAGTCAGTAGCTACTGACTTCATTCGCCACCATTCGCCAGCACCTTCGCTGGGAGAACCTTCGCTATCCAACCTCGCCTGGCGAACTCGCCAGCGAAGTCCACTGGAACTTAATCATAATTATTCGCCAGCATTCGCTAGGCTTCGCCTGGCGAGAGCCAGCGAACCTGCGCAGAACAGAACCCTATTCTGTCTTCTCCTTCACCAATCCATCATCAACCCTCTCTTACACATCCAAATCAGTATAAACAGCATCAATACATGTTACCCGACTATTCTACGGCATTATTACTCAGTTTCAACCGATTAAATCATCAATCTACCGATTAATCCAACATTTTGCCCTAAATGGAAAGTGATGGAAACTCTACCAAAACCCCAACCCAACATACATAACATCATACAATGATCAAATAGAAACATTTCTCACCCTTACCTCGATTAATCGGAGCTTTGATGTTGGTTCTTGATGATTTCCACTTTTCCTCTTCTTCTCTTCTCTTTCTTTTCTTTCTTCTTCTTTCCTCTTTCTTTCCAAAATGTTTTCTATCTTTCTTTTCTTTTCTTTCTCTCTTATATATTTCCTTTATTTTCCTTCCTTCCAATTTCCTTCTCAATTCTCTATTAATTCCAATTAATAAAAATTAATTTCCAACATTAATAAAAATCCCACTAAATCAATTAATTACTATAATTAATTATTTAATGAAATTTGGGCTGTTACAACTCTCCCCCACTTTTGGAATTTTCGTCCTCGAAAATGTTACCTGATTCAAATAGCTCTGGATAAGACTCTTTCATTTGGCTCTCAAGCTCCCAAGTAACATTTCCACCAGCCGGTCCTCCCCAAGCGACCTTCACTAAAGCAATCTCTTCACCTCGAAGCTGTTTCAATTTCCGATCCTCAATCCGCATAGGCGATGTCTCAACAGTCAGGTTATCTCTCACCTGCACATCATCTACTTTGTTGCACCCTAAAATTTGCCCAACCTTATTCCTTGGTTTATGTTTCATTATCATTAGCATTTGCATATAGAGTCATGTACATAGACTAACCATCTGCATAGCATCAGCATAGCAAGTCATTCAACAGGGGACCAATCATTATTCTCATCTCTATAAGCCTATCAAGAGGTTATTATTCCAATTCAATCTCATTCAAGTCATCAGGAAAGAATTTGAAAGCAAAGAGTTCAGCAGATCAAGCCTTGAGTCCATCTCTTAGCTGAGGGCATCTGAGGGTCCACAAGAGGGTTGTGAGCTTTGAGTTGAAGGCATGGAGAGTATCTAGACATTATGAGAGGCTTAGAAAGTCATTTGGAGAAGGAGACAAGTCAATGATGAGAGCATAAGAGCTATAGTTGAAGACAGTCAACTAGGGTTTCATCTGGGTCAACCCTAGGTCAACCCTAGGTCAATTGACTGATTTAAAGGGCATTCAAGTCTATTGGAGAGATGTGGGGTTCATCATTGGACATATGAAGAAAGATATGGAGATATGCCAAGGAGGATTCAAGAGAAATCAAGGAGAAGAGGAGTTACTAAATTAGGGTTTCTCTATAAAATCCCCTAGTTTAGGTCAAATTTCCAAGCAAGATAAGTCAAAATGCTAGCTTCAAATGGCTTCTTGGCCAACATGAAACTTGTAGAGGATCTCAAGACCTTTAATTTGAGTGGTGGAAGACCTCAAGGAGATTTATAGAACTCAAGTTATGGTCCTTGCAAGTTACAGGTCATCTGGGGTATCTGAATTTTTGTCTGTGAAAGTGACTTGACTTCCAAGCAATTTTTACCCCTCAAGGAGATTTCAAATGAATTCTTGGTCAACATAAGAATTGTTCCTCATTGTCTTAGCTTTCTAGAATGGTATGGCATGCCTTCATATGATGTGGAGAACTCAACTTATGGTCTTGGCAAGCAAAGGGTATTTTGGACATTTGTGAATTACAGGTCATTTTAACCTATACCCAAAACTCATACAAGGAGGCCTCAAATGGAAAAACTTACAACATCAAACTTGCTCCAAATGGGATTTTAAGTCTAGAAAGAAGGTCACAAATTATTGGAGAAGCTCATAACATGAAGTTGAATAATTGGTCAAAATATGAACTAAAATGGCTTATAAAGTGAATAAATTCAAGATGGAAAATGGTTTGGGAGATTTACAAGTCCAAATGGAGACTTCCAATATATGATTTTGAATGGAAAAACAATTCTAAGAACAATGGTTCAAACACTTTTTTGAGCTTAGAAGGAAAAAAGAAAGTTATCTTTGGTTACTTGTAATTGAAGAAACATAACCAAAATGGATCAAAGTTGGAAAACAAGGGAATGTGCAAGATGGATCTAGAATGTTCACATGAGGTCTATATATTCATGAAATGAGAAGTTTGCAAGGGTTGGCTTCATTTGCACCAAGAATCTCACAAGCTTTCTCATTCTTTTCCATAAAAGTTTCATTGCAATTCTCTCAAAACCTTCATCAACTTTCATCAAAATCAATTCAATCTTACTCCATCATCCTCCTAGATCAGAATTGAAGCAAAGTTTTGGTGATTATCATCCATTTTCGAGCACCTTTTTCAAGAACATCAAAATCACAATCTCAAGTGGACAGCATAATTCAAGCAAAGAATCAACAAGGAATTGCATACAGAATCACATACATCAAGGATTGATCAAGATCCAACACCTAGAAGCCTCAGATCTTCAATCTCCATAGCTGTTTGCAAGGTTTCACATCAGGTATGTTTTCACTCAAATTGCTCGATTCAGTTAGTTAGGCATGTTGTTGTTAGTGTAGATTTGATCTAGGTGGTTAGGAGATTAGTTTAGATGAATTTGGAGAGGTTTGGTGATGTTAGTTAGCAGGTGCCATAAACTGTTAGTGCTTGAATCTCTTGGATTAATGCATTAGAATGTTAGTTTGATTGATCAGATTAATCTCCATTAGGCATAGGTTAGTTTAGGTCAAGTTTGAGGAAGAATTGAGTTGGTGCATATCAGTGTAATTTCATGGAGGCCAGAGTTTGATGTCATCGGGTTTGTTGTTGTGGTGAGTTTCAAATCAATCTAATGCCCTAGGATTGTAGAGGAAGAAATCCTGAGCAACTTTCATGTTTATGGCATGTTGGTTCGTGGCTTGGAGATGGAGAACAGTTGGGTGGAATGTTGCTCGTGCATGGGGTTTAATGGCAGAAACCCTAATCTCAGTTGAACCAAGGAAGAAGACACAATCGTGTCCGTTCATCTCATGGTAGACCTTTGACTTGGAGAGAAATCCAATGGCTCTCATTTAATTTCAGAATTGGAGGGAGATGTGCTGGCCCTAAACGCACCGTTTCATTAATTGAAACGGGCGGGCCTGAGTGTATTTTGCTATCCCCACCCCCAATGTGAGCCCAATTCCAGTTTCTAACGTGATTTCGCTGCTATTTTCACCCCTGCGTGGTTTTTTTTCTTTTCAATAATTCTGAGTGAATTCTGGGCTTAACCAAAATGCTAAGCGCGCCCCCTATTGTTGGCCCATTGTGATTCTTAACTGCGCGTGGTTACTATTCTAACCCCCCTCCCTCATTTTAATTCAATTTTATTTTCTTAATTCCATTTTAATTTTTACCAAATTCATAAATTCATAACTAATTCATAAAAAGTGCATTTTAATCCATTCTTTTTACCATATTTTCTTTAGGATGTCTAGAATATTATAGTAAAATAAAATTTCATTTTTATTTTTATTTCATATTTTTTTCCATATTTTCTAAATAAATGTCATATTAAATAGTTTCATTTCATGCATCATTTTAATAATTTTTGTTCTCTTACATGCTTTAATATTTTTTGGTCATTCTTTTTAGATTGTTTAGATGAGGTCTTCAACTTGTAGAAATAGTTTAGTTCCCATTTTTAGAGATTAATTTTAGGTGATTAATAAATGCTTGAACATCATGTACAAAACTAGGGTTTTAGGTGACAACTTAAGAAGTTTGATTTCATTTCCCTCAGGACTTAGGGCTTGAATAGATTAGTTATGGGACTATAAGGGCTATGGGTAGCTACTAGATCCCTTAGAAAAGTCAGGATTCCCCTACTGCTATTATTACTGTCTGTATATCTGATTGTCTGGTGTGGTGTGCCCTCTGGGGATTGTTGCTTGTTTGTTTGAGTATTGGGTTTGTCTGGGGCCCTGGGGAAGCTGAAGATTTGTGAAGATGAAGACCATTGGAGATCCAGAGATTGAAGATCAACTGTCAGAGTTGAGGAGGAGTTTTTTTGCTAGCAGCTGCTGAGGAGGCTAGGGTTTAGGAGCTAGGCAGAGCTCTAGACTAGAAAGATTGTTTCTCAAACATGGACTGCCTTGTCTGCATCCATCCTTCTCTGTGATTCAGAGTCTCTCTAAGACACTCACCCCCTTCCCTGGGAAGGCTTGGTGATAGTGTCTATGAGATAGAACTCTTGAGAGAAAATGTCTCTTGTGTTAGAAGCAGTTTGTTCACCACCTTTGGTAGTCAACTGATTGCTTAACACCCAATTCACTCTTGTGACTGATCCCTCATCCTGGAGGTTTGAGCTTGAAGAAAAGCCATTGCAGATAGAAGACTGATGATCAAAGCCCTTGCCTGAAGGCCATGAAGATGGAGATTGATGCTTGTTGAAGCCTGTAGATGAATGGAGATTACTTGAAGCTATATGTTGAGTCAGAGCTGCTGAAACTGTTTATTTTTGCTGTATTTCATTTGCTGGTGTATTGATTGGTTTTCTGAACTGTATTGTTTGCTGTTTACCCTGTTGGGTTGAAAGTGAAGTCTGTTCACTTTTGCCTATTGTTTTCTAGGTTCGAGGTTGAGTGGGACTCCCTTGCCTCGCTTGTACTGTTGCATCCATGCATTTTACTGTTTTACTGCATATATCTGATATTGTTTCTGTTTCTGCCTATCCCGTAGGATCTCTGTTTCTCTCTGTGCAAGAGAGGAGCATGATAGACACTAGGTCTTAACCCATGCATGATAACATTAGGTTAGTATTGTTTCCCTTCGCAACCGTAGGTTAGAGTTCTGTCTTTTTCTCTCTCAAAACAAACAGAAAAAACACATAAAGATTTCAAATACAATAAAAGACACTTCTTCCGTAAAAGAATGTGAACTCATCAAAGCGTCATTTTTGTCCGCCGGGACTGTTAATCAAGAAAACCTTTTTCAGAAGGAATAAAATCAATCAAGGACAGACTTGTGTCGTACGTGGCCCGAACTACGTTTGCTCTGATCTTTCATGCTGTATGAAAGTACGTAGGCATAGGATGCGATATCCTAGCGAGCAACCTTCCCCTCCTTTCCCGTAGGTAGGCGAACTACGTTGACTCTGATTTCTCGTTCCAGACGGGAATACGTAGGCATAAAGTGCGATGCTTTGCCGAGTCATTTTTATTTTCATTTTACTTTCTTTTTAACCCTTGACCTTTAGCGTAGATAGAATAACAATCCATACCCGAAAACAAGCGTGGATCCCGTCGAGTACGACGGACGTGAGGGGTGCTAATACCTTCCCCTTGCGTAACCGACTCCCGAACCCAGGTTTTGGTTGCGACGACCATACCTTTCCCGTGTTGTGCGAGGTTTACTCTGAGCGTTTCCTTTCCCTCCCGTGGGATAAATAACGCACGGTGGCGACTCTTCTGTTCAGCCGGCGCCGATTTTCGCAGTAGCGACAGCTGGCGACTCTGCTGGGGACCCAACGTCCCCTGGCTGCTAAGGACTGCGATGGTTCTTATGCATTTGGGATCCAACGTCCCTTGAGAGAGTCAATCCTAACGCTTGTTTTCCCGTCGAGGATTTTGTATGGAGTTATTGTATATTTCTAACCTTGTATTTTCAGCTTTATATATTGATTGTTATTGCTGTATCTTGGGGTGTGACGGGTGTTCTGATATTGAGAGATAAGCCGGACCTGGGCTTGAGTGCACCTAGAATTAGAGTAGAAATTAGTGGGCGCCCGCTTGCTTTGCTTGCTTTGGTGTCCCATGAAATCTACACTCAGACGAGGTTCCTCTGGTTGGCCTCCTGCCCCTTCCTTTGGTTGGCGTGGGTTGCTGGTTAGTTGGATTGTCGACTCTGGGGACCGATCATTTGGAAGTTGGCTAAGTGAGGCCTCTTCAGGAATTGATGATGCCACTCCTTCTGGGAATCGTATCATCAACCCTGAAAGTCTGTGACGCCGACAACCGCATAGGATGCCGTACCTTGTGCCAGTTATAGGGCCACCCACCTGTGAGGGGATTCAGGGTTATGCAGGTAACTAGACCTTCAGACCACCGGTTTGTTGATCAGGATCTTGGATATTTATGGAGGGTTCTAAGGTCTGTCAGAGACCAGTTGGTGTGTTCCGAGGTCTGTCAGAGACTATTTGGAGATGTGTTCTGAGGTCTGTCAGAGACCAGTGGGGGATATGATCTAAGGTCTATCAGAGACCAGCGAGTTATGATTTGAGGTCTGTCAGAGACCAGTATTGGAGTTTTATTTTAGGTCTATCTGAGACCAGGGCTTGAGGACTTCTGGATGGTCTATCTGAGACCTTTCTTGATTGGGTTTAGGCTATTCGGCTGCAGCTTTGGTCCCTGTTGAATGTTACTTGCATTGCATTGCCTGCATATCCATTATCATTTGCATTTCACTAACGCGTGTCTGTGCTGCAGGTGCATTTGCATTTCCCTAGTTCTAGTGCCCGGACTTCTGAGTGTTTGATCATGACTAGCTTAAGAAGAACAGTTGCTTACAAATTGCCTACGCCTGATATTGTTCCTTTACTAGGGTTGATCTCTCTTGCTGATGAGGGTGTTCGTAGGAGTTTCCGGATGAGCTATGGTAGATTATTGAGATTGGTGTGCAAACCTACAGAGGTAGAGTTAGATGGGCTGTATGCTTTGATGCAATTCTATGACCCTGCTTTGAGGTGCTTTACGTTCTCTGACTTTATTATGGGACCAACCCTGGAGGAATACGCTGAGTATGTTGAGCTGCCCGTGCAGAATCAGGTTCCATTCATTCATTATGACGCCAAACCCAAGCCGGAGGATTTGGCAAAAGCCTTGCATGTTGATGCTTCTGAACTTGTGACTACTGTTTCCCGTGGAGTTCCAGGATTCTCATTTCAGTTCTTAGTTGGTAAAGCCCAAGAGTACGCCAAGAGCGGGTGCTGGGTTGCTTTCAACGCTGTGTTGGCCTTGTGCATTTATGGCATAGTACTGTTCCCCAATATACCGGATTTTGTGGATTTCGATGCTTTCTACTTGTTCGCCGCTGGTAATCCTGTACCTACCTTACTCGGAGACCTCTACCACTCACTGCATTACAAGAATGAGAAGGGAAGAGGGAAGAATGTTCATCTGTGTGTACCCTTATTGAGTATGTGGTTTGAGAGTCACCTTCCTAAGGGAAGATCTGCTGCAGAGACTACAGCTCCAGTTGGTTGGCCAGAGCGTCTGATGAGGCTATCGTCGGAAGATATGGAGTGGTTTGATAGGAATTTGTTGGGATCCGAGCTCATCTTCAGTTGTTCTGGGTACCCTAATGTACCGTTGATAGGAAGAAAAGGGTGTATCAATTACAACCCTTCTCTATTCATTCGCCAGTTCGGATATGCGCTGAAGAATCCACCTCAGGAGGAAGAAGTACAGGACTCTCTGTACTTCACTGGTGACGTAAAAGGGGAGTTATTAGCCAAGTTGCAACATGCCTGGACGCGTATTAACCGCAAAGGGAAGCCGTTGTTAGGAAAGAATGACTGTCAGGCCTATGCACCTTATAGAGCTTGGATTCAGGAGAGGGCTAGTCAGTTGAAGATGCCGTTTCCAGATGCACCAATTCTTGATCCTATTCCGGTAGAAGAGCCGACTACTGTTTCTAGAGAAGCATATGAACAGGTTGTGAAGGAGAAAGAAGCCTTGATGAAGATTAATGAAGGGTTAGAGCAAGAGTTAGCCCAAGTGCGCAGCGAGAAAAACAAGGCCGTATATGCTTTCCAACAACAGATCGAGCTGGTAAACAGGTTAGGATCTGAGTTGACCGAGGAAAAGAAGAAGCGCGAACGTCTGGGGCAAGAGTTCAGAAGTTCCCATGACATGCTGGAAGCCAAGAAGAAAGCGCTCGAAGCAGCACACCGAGAGATATCTTCTTGCAATAAGACTTGGAATGCTACACTCACTAACAACAAGAAGAGGGAAGATAAGCTGAAGCAGCAAATTTCCGACCTCGAGGAGAAATTGAAGTCTAGCATCAAGAGGTGTGAGGAAGAAGTGATGAACCGGTATAGTGTCCAGCATGCACTGAACAAGGCAATCAAATCCAGAGATGAAGCGGTGTCTCAAAAGCGAAAGCTAGAAGATTGCTTCGGAGAAGCAACATGGGAAGAAACTGCTGAAGATGTACGCCGTGTCCTTAAAAGGAGAAACCAGCTTGTTGAAGGGCTGCTTGATCGACCAAGCCATCCGGAAACCAAGAAGTTGATAGAGGAGTACCAGACTTTTGGGAGGATTTGACCATTTCATGTAGTAGCTTGTATGCTTTATTTGCATAGTGCTGACCATCACCAGGATTGTTGGTTGAGGTCATGCCTTCTTATTGTACTCTCAGTGACATTGTACCCTGGGCTTATTGATTCTCTCTGCTATATATGAGGCTTTCTATGATTCAACTCCGATATTCTTATTGCCAGCACTGTCACTGCACCGGCACCTTCGCACTAGAACTGGGGGAACGAACTTCCCTAATGCACAGACACATTGCATTGCATTCATACTCATATTGCATTACAGGTAATCTTTGAATGGTGTCTTATCTCCTGCTCTGTATCAGGTACTTAACAGGATTCCAGATCAACATCCGCACCGCTATTCTACACGCTCCAACTGTCGGAAAGTCATGGACCAAATTCAGAACGAGATGCAGGATGTGCGCGAGAAGCTCGCCCTCTTCATGCAAACCATGGAAGCTATAGCAAAAGGGCAAGAGAATTTGCAGGCCATGGTCCAGCCTCTGTTGGCTCGCAACGCTGGTCATGGTAACGAAGATCATCAGTCTGTCCGGGTTGATACTGCTCATGGAGACGGCACTCCCACGCCAGTAGCTCCGCCTGTCATCAATATGCCTGCTGCTAACGTCAACAACGCTACCGCTGCTGTGAATGGTAATGTCGGAGGGGGAAATGAGACTGCTGTCCATAACGCTGGGCTGGGTGATGTCAATTTGGGAGATAATCTCGGAGGCAATGGCTTTGTCAATACTGGGTTCGGATTTAACGATCAGGGATTCGACAACACTGGCAAGTATGGCTTTAATGCTCAAGGCTTTGGGCAAGATGGTTATGGTATGGTCAATCAGGGTTACGGAGGCTTTGGAAACGGAAATGGTACTGGATTTATGGCTGTTGGTCCCGCTGGAGGTGTTCAAGGGTACGGCAACAGAGGCCGAGTTCCGGGGATGAATCAGGTCAGAGCTGGACGTAATAATGCATATGATGGATACGGGGCTGGAAACGGTATGTGGCAAGAGGATCAACAGGAGGACGCCTTCTCTGGAGGAGGTTTTGACGGGCCGATGGATGATTCTCAAAAGATTAGAATGCTGGAAGAGCAAATGAAGGGAGTCCTAAATCAGAGTGCTGTGGGATTGGACATGGCAACTATGGGCTTGGTACCTGGCTTGAGGGTGCCGATTAAATTCAAAGCGCCTGCGTTCGATAAGTACAAAGGAGACACATGTCCGAAAGTGCATGTACGAGCTTATTACAGAAAGATGTCTGCATACTCCACTGATGAAAGAATGCTCATGCATTTCTTTCAGGATAGTCTATCGGGTCCTTCCCTAGAGTGGTACATGGGGTTGGAGCCAACTGATATCAAGACGTGGAAGCAATTGGCGGAGGCGTTCGTAGCCCATTACAAGTATAACAGCGACCTGGCACCCAATCGGGTCCAGTTGGCCGGGCTTTCGCAGAAGAAGGGGGAGAGTTTTAAGGAGTACGCGCAAAGGTGGCGCGATATGGCTGCCAGGGTCCGTCCTCCTGTGGAAGATAAAGAAATGAATGATATGTTTGTCGGCACATTCACCGGGCTGTTTCATGACATGCTGTTTCATACGTCTCTGGCCAGTTTTTCAGATCTGATTCTGATGGGTGAAAAGATTGAGCGGAACATTAAGCAAGGAAAGTTCCAAGTCGATGAATCAACTGCATCTGGCAGTAGTAAGAAGGCTTATGGAGGGCGCCGTCAGGGCGAAGCTAGCGCGGTATTTGGAGGCCGAGGCCGAGGCAGGGGAAGAAATCAATATCGTCAGCCGCAGCAAGTGTCGAGTGTTACTATCCCCTACCAGCAACAACCAATCCAGCAACAACAACCGGTTCAGCAGCAACCGATGCCACAGCAGCAGCAGCCTCAGCAGGGGGCACAGCAAGCTCAGCGAAGATTTCAGGGTAATAAGCCGAGAAGAGTGTTTGAGAAGCCTCCCTCTAACTACGCTGATTTATTGCAGACATTGTTGGGATTGAATCTGGTGGAGAAAAGAACCTTGGCACCGATCACGGGGACTCCCCCGTTCGGCTATGATGCAAATAGGCACTGCGAGTTTCATTCTGGGGCCCCGGGTCATGATATAGAAGGTTGTCATGCTTTTAAGCACGTTGTGCAGGATCTTTTGGACAACAAGTCTATCAATTTCGGAACGACAGTTCCGAATATAGTCCAGAAACCCATGCCCAATCATGGGGCCAACGCCGTGCTGACTGAGGAAGGTCGGAATCTTATTATGAATGTTGAGGATTTAAAGACGCCGCTGAGCGAAATAAAGAGCCGACTGTTGCAAGGAGGTGTTTACCCGGGTTGTAATGAGTACTGTTTAGATTGTTGGGCCCTGTCTGGGGGGTGTGAGGATCTGAAGAAAGGCATTCAGGCCTTAATTGATGAAGGTATATTGCAGTTTGGTCGAGCGGCAACTGATGAGCCTGTAGGGGCAGTAGTGGATAATCGGAGTGATGTGGCCACAGTGACGATTCCTAGGAAGACGATCACTATTGCAGCACCAGCTCAGCGACCACCGATTACCATAACTAAGGCCGGGCCAATCCCGTATGAGAACACGAGAGCAGTCCCATGGTCGTATGGGCTGGAGGTGTATTGTGACGGGATTAAAATCGATGTTAACAAGCAGTCAGCGGAGGTTGTGGATAATGTTGTTGGTTCAGGAGGCATGACGAGGAGCGGCAGGATCTTTATATCTCCTGAAGTGGAGGCTGAAAGGATAGCAAAAGGAAAAGGGAAAGCGGTTGAGAACGTTCCGGTTCAAGCAAGTGAAAAAGAAGCAGCATCGAAAGATGTAGAGGAATTCATGCGCTTGATTCGGAAAAGCGATTATAAAATTGTGGAGCATCTGCAGCAAACACCGTCCAAAATATCTATTCTGTCATTGCTGTTGTGTTCGGAAGCCCACAGGAACGCTTTGCTGAAAGTCCTGGACACTTCTTTTGTACCCCAGGATGTCTCCGTAAATCAGCTAGAAGGAGTATTGGCACACGTGAATGCAGGCCACAGTCTGGGTTTTACTGATTTTGACTTGACTCCGAAAGGAAGGGATCATAATATGGCATTACACGTGTCTGTGGAGTGTAGGGGGTCGACAATGTCGCATGTATTGGTTGACACTGGATCGTCTTTGAATGTGCTGCCTAAGAAGGCAATGATGAAGCTGGATGTTCGAGGGATTTTGTGTACACCCAGCGATTTGGTAGTCAGAGCGTTTGACGGCACGCGGAGAACAGTCTTCGGATCGATTACCTTGCCTCTGCAAGTGGGGCCGGAAGTGTTTGCAACGGAGTTTTATATCATGGATATACAGCCTGCGTACAGCTGCTTGCTGGGAAGACCTTGGATTCACGGGGCAGGGGCAGTCACGTCTACCCTGCATCAGAAGTTAAAGTATATGGTCGGAGACAGTGTAGTCACCGTGTGCGGAGAAGAAGATATCCTGGTCAGTCATCTATCTTCGTTTAAATATGTGGAAGTCGACGGGGAGATCCACGAGACGCCATGCCAGGCATTCGAAGGTTTGCGCATAAAGGACAAGAGTCCCGGGCCAAGCAAAGTGCCAGAGATAGCTGTCTCATCGTACAAGGAAGCTCAAGCACTAGTGGAAGCAGGAGAAGCCAAAGGCTGGGGCAAAGTATTGGACATTCCTGTGAAAATGGACCGGTTCGGACTGGGGTACCGACCGTCGTCATCAACTCCTTCCGTGGGGGCCCCTCATTTCAGAAAGTCGATCACCATCTCTGCCAGTGGAGTATGCCATGAATCTGTCAATGCTGCTTCAGAGTCTGATGAAGGGGACAGCGACTGTGATATGGATGCCTGGATTCAGCCAAGCACGCCAGGACAAGGACTGTGCAACTGGTCTATTCAGGAGCTTGTTCCTGTGACTTTTAAACAGTAATGCTTTGCTTTATTAATTGTTGAATAATCTGATGTCTTGCCCGAGGCATCAGGATTTGCTTAGGGCTGTGTTGTTATAAACATTGCGCGTTAATCACTAAATAAATGGCGTTTTTTTCATGTGCAAATACTGTAATCTCTGCCTTTCTTGTTTTGTATTTTTCAATAAAATGGCAATGTGGTTATTCGCTTTATACGCATTTTGAAGCACTTAACCATCCCTTTTGCAGGATAACATTTTCAGATGACATCCTTGAGCCACCTATGACTCGTCCCGACTTCGAGCACCCGGTATTCCAGACCGAAGAAGAGGTTGTCGAAGATAGCGACGTTCCTGAAGAACTGTCTTGGTTAGTGAAACAAGAGGAAAGAGCCATTCTGCCTCACGACGAGGTTATCGAGATTATCAATTTGGGGTCGGAAGGGGTTGAGAAGAATATTCGTATTGGAGCCGCATTGCAGAGTGATATCAAGCGAAAGCTGGTTGAAATGCTCCGAGAGTATAATGATGTATTCGCTTGGTCGTATCAAGATATGCCAGGGCTCGATACTGATATGGTTGTGCATCGCCTGCCACTGAAAGAAGATTGCCCGCCGGTCAAACAAAAACTTCGCAGAACTCGACCAGATATGGCAATGAAGATCAAAGAGGAGGTTCAGAAACAGTGGGACGCTGGTTTCCTGGCTGTGACGAAGTATCCCTCATGGGTTGCTAACATCGTACCAGTGCCAAAGAAAGATGGCAAGGTTCGAATGTGCGTGGATTATAGAGATTTGAATAAAGCAAGCCCAAAAGACGATTTTCCACTTCCTCATATTGACGTGTTAGTTGATAATACTGCTCAGTACTCCGTATTCTCCTTCATGGATGGCTTTTCAGGCTATAATCAAATTAAAATAGCGCCAGAGGATATGGAGAAAACTACTTTCATAACGCCATGGGGAACATTTTGCTACAAAGTGATGCCCTTTGGTTTGAAAAATGCTGGGGCAACATATCAGCGTGCGATGACGACTCTCTTTCATGACATGATGCATAAAGAGATCGAAGTTTATGTTGACGATATGATTGCCAAATCCCAGACTGAGGAAGAGCATCTGGTGAATCTGTTGAAGTTGTTTAAAAGACTTAGGAAGTTCAGGCTGAGGCTGAACCCTAACAAATGCACCTTCGGGGTGAGATCGGGTAAGCTGCTGGGGTTTATCGTAAGCGAAAGAGGAATAGAGGTCGATCCTGCTAAAATAAAAGCGATTCAAGAAATCCCGACGCCTAAAACAGAGAAAGAGGTACGCGGGTTTTTAGGGAGATTGAACTACATTGCTCGGTTCATATCTCACCTAACTGCTACGTGCGAACCATTATTCAAGCTCTTGAAGAAAGATCAAGCTGTAAAGTGGAACGATAATTGTCAAAAGGCGTTCGATAAAATAAAGAAGTATCTGCAGGAGCCTCCTATTTTGATACCCCCGGTAGCAGGGAGACCCTTGATAATGTATTTGACGGTTCTTGAGGGAAGCATGGGTTGTGTTCTCGGTCAACACGACGAGACGGGGAGAAAAGAGCATGCGATCTATTACTTGAGTAAGAAATTTACAGACTGTGAATCTCGATACTCAATGCTGGAGAAAACTTGTTGCGCGCTAGCCTGGGCCGCCAAGCGTTTGAGGCAGTACATGCTGAATCATACAACCATGCTCATCTCGAAGATGGATCCAATCAAATATATATTCGAAAAGCAGGCGTTGTCAGGTAGAATTGCCCGTTGGCAGATGGTCTTGACTGAATATGATATTCAATACGTCTCGCAAAAGGCTATAAAGGGGAGTGTGCTGTCTGAGTATCTGGCGGAGCAGCCTATTGAAGAATACCAATCAATGAGATTTGATTTTCCTGACGAGGATATCATGTATCTCAAGATGAAGGATTGTGAAGAGCCGTTACCAGACGAAGGACCAGAGCCGGGGTCCCAATGGAAGATGATATTTGACGGAGCTGTGAATGCTTACGGCAGCGGAATAGGGGCAATTATCACCACGCCACACGGGTCGCACATCCCGTTTACTGCCCGATTGACCTTTGCCGTTACCAACAATGAGGCCGAATACGAAGCTTGTATAATGGGGCTTGAGGAAGCCATTGATTTGCGAATCAAGCATCTAGACGTATACGGAGACTCAGCTCTGGTAGTGAATCAGATCAAAGGGGAATGGGAGACACGGCAGCCCAATTTGATACATTACATGAATTATGCAAGGAGATTGTTGCCTTTCTTCGACAAGGTTGAATTGCATCACGTACCGCGGGCAGAAAATCAAATGGCTGACGCCCTCGCCACTTTGTCTTCCATGTACAAAGTCAACTTCTGGAACGAAGCTCCCCAAATCACTATCTCTCGGTTGGACAGGCCAGCTTATGTATTTGCTATTGATGAAGCATCTGACGACAAACCGTGGTATTTTGATATCCTTAATTTCCTGAAGAATAAAGAGTATCCGGCTGGGGCATCCAGCCAAGATCAGAAGACTCTCAGGAGATTAGCGGGCAATTTCTACTTGAACCCGGATGGCGTCTTATACAGAAGAAACCACGACTTGGTGTTGTTGCGTTGTGTAGACGAGAAAGAGGCAAAGCTTCTTATGGAGGAAATTCACGAAGGTGCCTTTGGTACGCATGCTGGTGGGCATGCTATGACGAGAAAACTGCTGCGGGCAGGTTATTTTTGGCTGACGATGGAAACTGATTGTTTCAAGTTCGCAAGGAAGTGCCACAAGTGCCAAATATATGCTGACAAGATACATGTGCCTCCGAGCCCTCTAAATGTGATGTCATCTCCATGGCCATTCTCGATGTGGGGAATCGATATGATCGGAAAGATCGAGCCGACGGCTTCTAACGGGCATCGGTTCATCCTAGTAGCAATCGATTATTTCACCAAGTGGGTGGAAGCGGCGTCTTATGCAAATGTGACGAAGCAAGTGGTGGCTAGATTCATCAAGAGAGATATCATTTGCCGATATGGGATCCCCGAGCGGATAATCACAGATAACAGTTCAAATCTGAACAACAAAATGATGAAGGAGCTCTGTCAGAATTTCAAGATCGAACATCACAACTCCTCCCCTTACCGACCCAAGATGAATGGCGCTGTCGAAGCGGCCAATAAGAATATCAAGAAAATTGTCCAGAAAATGGTGGTGACTTATAAAGATTGGCATGAAATGCTACCTTTCGCTTTGCACGGTTATCGTACGACGGTACGCACATCAACCGGGGCAACTCCGTTCTCGTTGGTATACGGAATGGAAGCGGTATTACCATTGGAAGTTGAGATCCCTTCTCTGAGGGTATTGCGAGACGTTCAGCTGGACGAGGCAGAATGGGTAACGAATAGGTTGAACCAACTGAGTTTGATGGATGAGAAGAGGCTAGCTTCTCTGGCATACGGTCGTTTATACCAAAGACGAATGAAGAAAGCGTACGACAAGAAGATAATTCCTCGAAGCTTTCAGACGGGCGACCTTGTGCTGAAAAGGATCCTCCCGCCACAAGCAGATCACAGGGGCAAGTGGACCCCCAACTACGAAGGGCCATACGTTGTCAGTAAGGTCTTTTCAGGAGGAGCTTTATTGTTGTCCACCATGGACGGAGAAGACTTTGCGTCACCTGTGAATTCGGACGCAGTTAAAAAATACTTTGCTTAAAATAGACCCGCTGGACAAAAAAAAAAGAGAGTCCAGGCAAAAATGGGGCATCCCGGCGAACCAAAAAAAAACAGAATAAAAAGGTTCGGGCAAAAGTTAGGGATAAAACTGAAAAATGTACACCCGCGAAGTTGAAAACCTACACTGGGCGGCTTCGGCAAAAAAGGGTATCCCGGTGAACTGAAAACCCGTAAAGGGCGGTTCACGCAAAAGTTAGGGATTTGAAAAGCAAATGACTGCGGTCCGAATTCAATGAGCATCAATGCGGGAGAATATGTTTGAGGAGTCAGTTATCGGATACAACCTCTTCAGAAGTGGGGATACCGGGAAAAGTATAAGAGTCGGACGGGTCATGGGAGGATCAGTTCGTGGTGTTCATCTGCATCCAGTTGCCGACATGTGTACAAAATTTAATTTGTCAATATTTATGCTTCTTGTGAATACTTGCATACTTGTATATTTGCTTTGCGTAGCTTCCTCTTTTCAGGAGTTACATCCCGTGTACAAAAAACTCCGCCCATTCAGGGGCCCAATCAATGAAAATGTGTATTCAGTACTTGATGCCTGTTCTTTACTGTTTTGCGCATGATAAAACGCCTAAGTTTGGTGAAACTAACATGAGTATAACATCACTGGCCCTTGCCAACAATCATCAAAGCTTTGAATTAACTGAGTGTAACGTCACTAACCTGAATCGATTTGATTGCATAGGCTTGTCGTGTCTTGTTTGTGTTGTTGCAGGTTTCATAACCATACGAGGAAGATGATCAGAAGGTTGCAATAACGAAAGACTCAGTCCTCACGCAGGTCATGCATGTTCTTCCTGAAGAAGGATAGAATTCCCCAGCTAGCCGTAGCTTATCCAAAGGACGTGCTCCAGAAAGGTTATTCGTCCTCAGCAGGGTTTGGCGACTCCAAGATCGTAAGGCTGTATTCAGATAGGTTCATCGTTCCCCGCAGGGTCATGCACTCTCCCCCGCGGAGTCGGCATTATCCTTCTAGCATTTATTTTGCTGAAGCAGTTTCTGTACTCTAGCAGTTCAAGTGGAGAGAGCTCTTGCTCAAATAAGCAATTAAACATTCAAGATCTCGGCATGAGACAGCCAATGTCAGTTTTGGCTGTATTCCCCACAAAGTCTGCAGGATAAGTTTCTCTTTGTCCCCAAGCAGAGTTACTTATGGCCCCACCAGAGTTTTTGTTGAAGTTCCTCTAGTCCGATCAGCGGATTGTTTCCGTCAAAGTTGTTGTTACGTCATCATTTAAAGGATTTTCATGAATCAGAATTTTAGAGGCCACCGCCGGTTATCAGAGCAGGCGTCCGATAGTTGGTTTCCCGACATCCCCAGTAGAGTTCGTCTCAAAGTCGCTGTCACGTCAGTGCTGAGAAGTTTGTGGGTGAGGATCATGGGAAAACTGAGTCCTGACGCGGACAATTTACTCCTAGAATGACGGATTTTCTTCAGAAGTGGGTGTCCTAACGTGGACAGGTTTATTCCCCTGGATTGGTGAGTTGTGTTAGTCCTATCGTGGGCATATTTGAGTTCTCGAAATTAGTGGAATGGGAGGTCATGACGTTGAAAAAAAAAAAAAAAAACTGATTACTCGTTGTGTTGGTGTCCTGACGCGGACAGATCAGACCAGCGTGTGAGTCCTTACGTGGACAAGTCTTATTTCCTCAGCGGGTCAAAGACACCTGAGTCCTAACGGGGACAAATCAAGAAGAGATCAATGTTCTAACGTGGACAAATCGAAGAAATTATTATTCCTAACATGGAGAAGTGGGCCCTAACGTGGATGATGTAGTCCTTATGCGGACATATCAACAGAAGTGATTCCTAACGTGGAAAGATGGAGATTCCTTACGCGGAAAAGATCGAGTTCATACGCGGACATATCAGAGAGAGATGATTCCTTACGTGGAAGGAAAAATGGTTTCCTTACGTGGAAATGACAGTATTCCTGACGTGGAAAGAGTGGAGTCCTTACGAGGACAGATTAAGATGGCATTCCTTACGTGGAAAAATGTAGTCCTGACGCGGACAAATCGCAAAGAAGTTGGCATTCCTTACGTGGAAAGATCAGAGTCCTTACGTGGACATATCAAGAGCGTTCCTTACGTGGAAGAAGAATGGTTTCCTTACATGGAAAGACGAGTTTATTCCTTACGTGGAAAGATTGAGTCCTCACGCGGACGTATCGAGATTGATTCCTGACGTGGAAAGAAATGGATTATTCCTAACGTGGAAGAGTTTAGTCCTGCCGTGGACAGACGCAAAAAAAAAAAAAAATTTTTGGAGTCCTTACGTGGACAGATTGATATAGTTTTCCTGACGCGGAAAGAAGGTTGTTTCCTAACGTGGAAAGATGAAAGGTTTAGTCCTAGCGTGGACAGATGCAGAAGAAATGACTCCTAACGTGGAAGAGTGTTGTTCCTAACGTGGGCGATTCAGTTTATGGAAATACAGACGAGTTATCCCCAGCGGAGTTGCCGAGATTTTTCTGGGTTAACAGCAAGTGGAGTCCTAACGTGGACAAGTTTTAGTTAAGATTTCTTTGTATTGACGACAGGCAGAGTCCTAACGTGGACAAGCAAGCAATCTGTTATGACAGAATCCTCTTCAGAACGATGAAGACAATCCCCAGCACGGTCGCGCAAGATCAGTGGGTTACCGTAACAGTCAGATTCAGCTGATGAATGTCGTTCCCCAAGCAGGAGCGCAGTTTATTTCTGCGGTTGGCAAATTTCTGGTTTCACTAGTATTCAACCGTCTCGTACCGCGAATGTCTGAAGGCTCCGGGCTCTTCACCCAATCGGGTCCAAGTCGCTTGAATAGGGGCAGCTGTTGCACCCTAAAATTTGCCCAACCTTATTCCTTGGTTTATGTTTCATTATCATTAGCATTTGCATATAGAGTCATGTACATAGACTAACCATCTGCATAGCATCAGCATAGCAAGTCATTCAACAGGGGACCAATCATTATTCTCATCTCTATAAGCCTATCAAGAGGTTATTATTCCAATTCAATCTCATTCAAGTCATCAGGAAAGAATTTGAAAGCAAAGAGTTCAGCAGATCAAGCCTTGAGTCCATCTCTTAGCTGAGGGCATCTGAGGGTCCACAAGAGGGTTGTGAGCTTTGAGTTGAAGGCATGGAGAGTATCTAGACATTATGAGAGGCTTAGAAAGTCATTTGGAGAAGGAGACAAGTCAATGATGAGAGCATAAGAGCTATAGTTGAAGACAGTCAACTAGGGTTTCATCTGGGTCAACCCTAGGTCAACCCTAGGTCAATTGACTGATTTAAAGGGCATTCAAGTCTATTGGAGAGATGTGGGGTTCATCATTGGACATATGAAGAAAGATATGGAGATATGCCAAGGAGGATTCAAGAGAAATCAAGGAGAAGAGGAGTTACTAAATTAGGGTTTCTCTGTAAAATCCCCTAGTTTAGGTCAAATTTCCAAGCAAGATAAGTCAAAATGCTAGCTTCAAATGGCTTCTTGGCCAACATGAAACTTGTAGAGGATCTCAAGACCTTTAATTTGAGTGGTGGAAGACCTCAAGGAGATTTATAGAACTCAAGTTATGGTCCTTGCAAGTTACAGGTCATCTGGGGTATCTGAATTTTTGTCTGTGAAAGTGACTTGACTTCCAAGCAATTTTTACCCCTCAAGGAGATTTCAAATGAATTCTTGGTCAACATAAGAATTGTTCCTCATTGTCTTAGCTTTCTAGAATGGTATGGCATGCCTTCATATGATGTGGAGAACTCAACTTATGGTCTTGGCAAGCAAAGGGTATTTTGGACATTTGTGAATTACAGGTCATTTTAACCTATACCCAAAACTCATACAAGGAGGCCTCAAATGGAAAAACTTACAACATCAAACTTGCTCCAAATGGGATTTTAAGTCTAGAAAGAAGGTCACAAATTATTGGAGAAGCTCATAACATGAAGTTGAATAATTGGTCAAAATATGAACTAAAATGGCTTATAAAGTGAATAAATTCAAGATGGAAAATGGTTTGGGAGATTTACAAGTCCAAATGGAGACTTCCAATATATGATTTTGAATGGAAAAACAATTCTAAGAACAATGGTTCAAACACTTTTTTGAGCTTAGAAGGAAAAAAGAAAGTTATCTTTGGTTACTTGTAATTGAAGAAACATAACCAAAATGGATCAAAGTTGGAAAACAAGGGAATGTGCAAGATGGATCTAGAATGTTCACATGAGGTCTATATATTCATGAAATGAGAAGTTTGCAAGGGTTGGCTTCATTTGCACCAAGAATCTCACAAGCTTTCTCATTCTTTTCCATAAAAGTTTCATTGCAATTCTCTCAAAACCTTCATCAACTTTCATCAAAATCAATTCAATCTTACTCCATCATCCTCCTAGATCAGAATTGAAGCAAAGTTTTGGTGATTATCATCCATTTTCGAGCACCTTTTTCAAGAACATCAAAATCACAATCTCAAGTGGACAGCATAATTCAAGCAAAGAATCAACAAGGAATTGCATACAGAATCACATACATCAAGGATTGATCAAGATCCAACACCTAGAAGCCTCAGATCTTCAATCTCCATAGCTGTTTGCAAGGTTTCACATCAGGTATGTTTTCACTCAAATTGCTCGATTCAGTTAGTTAGGCATGTTGTTGTTAGTGTAGATTTGATCTAGGTGGTTAGGAGATTAGTTTAGATGAATTTGGAGAGGTTTGGTGATGTTAGTTAGCAGGTGCCATAAATTGTTAGTGCTTGAATCTCTTGGATTAATGCATTAGAATGTTAGTTTGATTGATCAGATTAATCTCCATTAGACATAGGTTAGTTTAGGTCAAGTTTGAGGAAGAATTGAGTTGGTGCATATCAGTGTAATTTCATGGAGGCCAGAGTTTGATGTCATCGGGTTTGTTGTTGTGGTGAGTTTCAAATCAATCTAATGCCCTAGGATTGTAGAGGAAGAAATCCTGAGCAACTTTCATGTTTATGGCATGTTGGTTCGTGGCTTGGAGATGGAGAACAGTTGGGTGGAATGTTGCTCGTGCATGGGGTTTAATGGCAGAAACCCTAATCTCAGTTGAACCAAGGAAGAAGACACAATCGTGTCCGTTCATCTCATGGTAGACCTTTGACTTGGAGAGAAATCCAATGGCTCTCATTTAATTTCAGAATTGGAGGGAGATGTGCTGGCCCTAAACGCACCGTTTCATTAATTGAAACGGGCGGGCCTGAGTGTATTTTGCTATCCCCACCCCCAATGTGAGCCCAATTCCAGTTTCTAACGTGATTTCGCTGCTATTTTCACCCCTGCGTGGTTTTTTTTCTTTTCAATAATTCTGAGTGAATTCTGGGCTTAACCAAAATGCTAAGCGCGCCCCCTATTGTTGGCCCATTGTGATTCTTAACTGCGCGTGGTTACTATTCTAACCCCCCTCCCTCATTTTAATTCAATTTTATTTTCTTAATTCCATTTTAATTTTTACCAAATTCATAAATTCATAACTAATTCATAAAAAGTGCATTTTAATCCATTCTTTTTACCATATTTTCTTTAGGATGTCTAGAATATTATAGTAAAATAAAATTTCATTTTTATTTTTATTTCATATTTTTTTCCATATTTTCTAAATAAATGTCATATTAAATAGTTTCATTTCATGCATCATTTTAATAATTTTTGTTCTCTTACATGCTTTAATATTTTTTGGTCATTCTTTTTAGATTGTTTAGATGAGGTCTTCAACTTGTAGAAATAGTTTAGTTCCCATTTTTAGAGATTAATTTTAGGTGATTAATAAATGCTTGAACATCATGTACAAAACTAGGGTTTTAGGTGACAACTTAAGAAGTTTGATTTCATTTCCCTCAGGACTTAGGGCTTGAATAGATTAGTTATGGGACTATAAGGGCTATGGGTAGCTACTAGATCCCTTAGAAAAGTCAGGATTCCCCTACTGCTATTATTACTGTCTGTATATCTGATTGTCTGGTGTGGTGTGCCCTCTGGGGATTGTTGCTTGTTTGTTTGAGTATTGGGTTTGTCTGGGGCCCTGGGGAAGCTGAAGATTTGTGAAGATGAAGACCATTGGAGATCCAGAGATTGAAGATCAACTGTCAGAGTTGAGGAGGAGTTTTTTTGCTAGCAGCTGCTGAGGAGGCTAGGGTTTAGGAGCTAGGCAGAGCTCTAGACTAGAAAGATTGTTTCTCAAACATGGACTGCCTTGTCTGCATCCATCCTTCTCTGTGATTCAGAGTCTCTCTAAGACACTCACCCCCTTCCCTGGGAAGGCTTGGTGATAGTGTCTATGAGATAGAACTCTTGAGAGAAAATGTCTCTTGTGTTAGAAGCAGTTTGTTCACCACCTTTGGTAGTCAACTGATTGCTTAACACCCAATTCACTCTTGTGACTGATCCCTCATCCTGGAGGTTTGAGCTTGAAGAAAAGCCATTGCAGATAGAAGACTGATGATCAAAGCCCTTGCCTGAAGGCCATGAAGATGGAGATTGATGCTTGTTGAAGCCTGTAGATGAATGGAGATTACTTGAAGCTATATGTTGAGTCAGAGCTGCTGAAGCTGTTTATTTTTGCTGTATTTCATTTGCTGGTGTATTGATTGGTTTTCTGAACTGTATTGTTTGCTGTTTACCCTGTTGGGTTGAAAGTGAAGTCTGTTCACTTTTGCCTATTGTTTTCTAGGTTCGAGGTTGAGTGGGACTCCCTTGCCTCGCTTGTACTGTTGCATCCATGCATTTTACTGTTTTACTGCATATATCTGATATTGTTTCTGTTTCTGCCTATCCCGTAGGATCTCTGTTTCTCTCTGTGCAAGAGAGGAGCATGATAGACACTAGGTCTTAACCCATGCATGATAACATTAGGTTAGTATTGTTTCCCTTTGCAACCGTAGGTTAGAGTTCTGTCTTTTTCTCTCTCAAAACAAACAGAAAAAACACATAAAGATTTCAAATACAATAAAAGACACTTCTTCCGTAAAAGAATGTGAACTCATCAAAGCGTCATTTTTGTCCGCCGGGACTGTTAATCAAGAAAACCTTTTTCAGAAGGAATAAAATCAATCAAGGACAGACTTGTGTCGTACGTGGCCCGAACTACGTTTGCTCTGATCTTTCATGCTGTATGAAAGTACGTAGGCATAGGATGCGATATCCTAGCGAGCAACCTTCCCCTCCTTTCCCGTAGGTAGGCGAACTACGTTGACTCTGATTTCTCGTTCCAGACGGGAATACGTAGGCATAAAGTGCGATGCTTTGCCGAGTCATTTTTATTTTCATTTTACTTTCTTTTTAACCCTTGACCTTTAGCGTAGATAGAATAACAATCCATACCCGAAAACAAGCGTGGATCCCGTCGAGTACGACGGACGTGAGGGGTGCTAATACCTTCCCCTTGCGTAACCGACTCCCGAACCCAGGTTTTGGTTGCGACGACCATACCTTTCCCGTGTTGTGCGAGGTTTACTCTGAGCGTTTCCTTTCCCTCCCGTGGGATAAATAACGCACGGTGGCGACTCTTCTGTTCAGCCGGCGCCGATTTTCGCAGTAGCGACATACTTGGACTACATGAGACGGATCCGCAATGTATTTCCTCAACTGAGATACATGGAATACGTCATGAAGATTAGCAAGCGACGGTGGTAAAGCTACACGATAGGCCACTTCTCCTATCCTCTGCAAAATCTGATAAGGACCAATGAAACGCGGCGACAACTTGCGCGACTTCAGTGCCCTACCAACACCTGTCATCGGAGTGACTCGAAGAAACACATGATCTCCCTCTTGAAATTCAAGTGCCTGCCTCCTCTTGTCATAATAACTCTTCTGACGACTCTGAGTAATTCTCATCTTCTCTTGAATCATCTTGATCTTATCAGTAGTCTGTTGAACTAACTCGGGTCCAACAACAGAACTCTCTCCGAACTCGAACCAACACAATGGTGTCCTACACCGCCTACCATACAACGCCTCAAATGGTGCCATACCAATACTCGAATGGAAACTGTTGTTGTAGGTAAACTCAATCAAAGGCAAGTAGCTATCCCAGGCTCCTCCTTTTTCCAATACACAAGCTCTTAAAAGATCTTCAAGCGACTGAATCGTCCTCTCCGTCTGACCATCAGTCTGAGGATGATACGCTGAACTCAAACGCAACTTAGTACCCAAAGCACTCTGCAAGCTCTCCCAAAATCTCGAAGTAAACCTCGGATCTCTATCCGAAACAATACTTGACGGAATACCATGCAAACACACAATCCTCTCAATATACAACTTAGCCAACTTCTCCAACGGGTAATCCATACGCGTAGGAACAAAGTGAGCAGATTTAGTCAACCTATCCACGATAACCCAAATAGCCTCAAAATTACTCGGCGTCCTCGGAAAACCCGATACAAAATCCATGGAGATACTATCCCATTTCCACTCAGGAATAAACAACGGCTTCATCAAACCCGATGGCTTCTGATCTCAAAAACTGACTTCGAAGTCTCCCATTGCGACACCGCTTCAACCTTCGACTGATCGACCGCAATACCACTACTAGAAATCACATGACCAAGGAAACTAACTTCCTTCAACCAAAATTCACACTTAGAAAGCTTCGCGAACAATTGCTTCTCTCTCAGCACAGATAACACAATCTTCAGATGCTCGGCATGCTCTCCTTCGCTCTTCGAATAAACCAAGATGTCGTCGATAAACATCACCACAAACTTATCCAAATAAGGATGGAAAATCCTATTCATGTACTCCATAAATACACCTGGTGCATTAGTCACACCAAATGGCATCACGGAATACTCGTAGTGTCCATACCTCGTCCGAAAGGCCGTCTTCTGAATATCCTCAGCTTTCACACGGATCTGATGATACCCAGATCTCAAATCAATCTTGCTGAACACGCTTGCACCAATCAACTGATCCATCAGATCATCAATCCTTGGAAGTGGATACTTATTCTTAATAGTCACCTTGTTCAACTGTCTGTAATACACACAGAGCCTCATAGAACCTTCTTTCTTCTTAACCAACAACACTGGTGCACCCCACGGTGACACGCTCGGACGAATAAACCTCTTTTCAAGCAAATTCTCAAGTTGACTCTTCAACTCTTTTAACTCCGAGACCGACATACGATATGGAGCCATCGATATCGGACTAGTTCCAGGAATCAAATCTATCGAAAACTCCACTTCTCGCTCCGGTGGTAAATCCTTTATCTCTTTAGGGAATACTTCCGGAAAATCTCTAACAATGGGCAAAGCATCAATCTCTTCACTTCCACCGATTCTCATAGTTGCCATAAGCATGAATACCGTAGCCCCATTTTGCACCGATTCCTTCACTTGTTTCCTCGTCATAAACAAATCCCTTTCAACATCCGAATCGGGAAAAATAACCGTTTTGTCAAAACAGTTAATATACACACGATTGGATTTTAACCAATTCATTCCAAGAATGACATCAAGTTGATCCAAATGAAAACACACTAAATCGATCCCAAAATCTCTACCGAAAATACTCAACGGGCAATTCAAGCAAACATACGGTGTAGTTACCGAACCCATAGCAGGAGTATCAATAACCATACCGCCACCAATCACAGACAACTCAAGATTTAACCTTCTAACACAATCCAAAGAAATAAAAGAATGCGTAGCTCCGGTATCAATTATAGCGATCAAAGGTGTACCATTAATAAAACACGTACCTCGGATCAATCGATCGTCGCTAGCAGTCTCAGATCCAGATAGAGCGAACACTTTCCCGCTCCCTTGATTCTTCTTCGGTTTATCACATTTGGTACTGATGTGCCCTCGCTCACCACAGTTATAGCAAGTAACACCCGCACCGCTTCTACACTCTAGAGCCTTGTGGCCTGGCTTGCCACACTTAAAACACTTCGGTTCAACACTTTTGCACTCCGGAGCACGATGTCCCGCTTCACCACAAGTGTAACACCTAACCGGGGTAGAAACTCCCCCACTTGGCCTCTTGCCAAAACCAACCTTTTGTTTTCCCTTATCAGCAGGAGTTACGTAAGGTTTTCCTCTGAATTGTCCTTTTCCTTTCTTATCACTTAGGCTCTTGTAGTGGCTAGACCTAGCCCTACTGTCTTCGTCATAAATTCTGCTCTTGTTAACCAACTCAGAAAACCGTCTGATTTCCTGGTACCCAATAGCTTGTCTAATCTCGGGTCTCAAACCGTTCACAAACTTGAGGCACTTAGACCTCTCAGCATTACCAGTATTATAGTGAGGACAAAATTTGATCAACTCCTCAAATTTCGCCGCATACTCAGCAACCGTCGAATTACCTTGCTTCAACTCAAGAAATTCGATCTCTTTCTTCCCCCGCACATCCTCTGGAAAATACTTCTCCAGAAAAGTTTCTCTAAACAAATCCCACGTAATCACAATATCATCTTCCTCAAATCTTTGGCGAGTATTACCCCACCAATCTTCAGCTTCTTCTTCGAGCATATGAGTCCCAAACTGCACCTTCTGTGCATCCGAGCAATTCATAACTCGAAAAATCTTTTCCACAGCTTTCAACCAAATTTGTGCCTTGTCCGGTTCATGAGTTCCCTTGAAGACCGGAGGGTTATTCTTTTGGAATTTCCCCAAAGCACGGAATCCATCATCAGTATGATTCCTCACATTCACATTGGCCGGAGGATTCTGCCCAATTGCCCCCGCCAATCTCGTCAATGCCTCCGCAATCGCTTCGTCGTTCCTTCCTGCAACCATCTTACTAATTCCAACCACAGAACCACGTAAGAACAACCAATATTGATAATGCAACACACGCATATCAATAACACACAGGAAAAACACTCTAACAACTTGGCCGGACGGACCGACCTGCTCTGATACCACTACTGTAACACCCCCTTCTATACCCCAGATAAATGCATATAAAACAATTAAGCACATACAAATTATCAGAGTAAAAAGGTTTTATAATAAGGTATAAAAGAAGAATGCCATAACTCCACCAATAAAACACTTTCACATTTTTGCTCCATAAAAATATGTAACATTTTCGTAGTTTTAGAAATCACATTTCAACATTTAATTTAAGCGGAAGATAACATCATTTAATCAGTTCCAAAATATTAATTCAAATGCACATAAGTCATCCAGATTAGTTACATCATATCAGTTAGATTACAAAACCACATCAGCTGATACATCGCAATGTATCACAAAAGAATGACTATACTAGTCTAACTACCCGGTGTTACATATCAGAGCAGCCGACTCAAAAGAATGAAGACTAACTTCACAAAAGGACTCCAGCATCCTAATCTGCAATGCCTCATAGAGCATTATAAAACAGCAGAAGGGTGAGAAATATAACCATAATAATCAAAGCATAAGATTACATATATATAGGTAATCAATACAAGTTCCACTCCGTATTTCTCACCATAATTCAATTTCTTAGTCATATATATATTTGCCACACGTATAATGACAACATGAATATTTGTAAAGCATTTCCACATCATGCATACTCTCACAATTTCACAAACTCATCATTCACACATAAGCATCACTTCATGCATATGTCATATATTAATGTGACTCAACAACTCAATGCAACCCATGCAATGCGGTACCGACTCTCGTTATCTTTTTTCGGTTTTTACATTAAACCGGGTCCACACTTTTAGACCGATAACCCGTTATCTTTTTTCGGTTTTTACATTAAACCGGGTCCACACTTCTAGACCGATAACCACAAAGGCCCGTCCTCTAAGCCTTCAAACCCACACTTCTAGGTTTGGGACAAGCCACTAGTTTCCACGAAACTAACAGACATTGCCTCTTGACTAAATGATGCATGTACAATCAATCACAACAAATGCACTTAAGACCGACATCTTAATCTCATGCATTTACATAATTCATCACTTCAAGAATTACACAATGATTGCACATACAACATATATCACACAATCAAGGTATTCACATCACCATACCATTTATACAATTATAAGTCATGCACACATATCCACAATGTTCTCATGCATACTCATCACATAATTGTATACCCATTAAGCATTCGCAAGTTCATTAGACAATACACATACATTCATCATTGTATTCACATGTATTTCTATTTATCATAATTAATACGCATCGCACATCAACTAGGATTCACGCCCGGAGGCTACCTACAGTACACATCATCACAATAGACCATATCTATATCATATCATAGAGGTATTAACCTATGTGAAGCAACCAAACCATCACCACATGAACAACACAGCAAGAGAAAAATGTTGTCACATTCGCCTTCATTCGCCTGGCGAACCCTCGCAGCGAACCTTCGCCTGGCCTTCGCCTGGCGAACTCTCTCAGCGAACACTCGCTAGGCTTCGCCTGGCGAGACTTCCCAGCGAACCCAAGTCAGTAGCTACTGAATTCATTCGCCACCATTCGCCAGCACCTTCGCTGGGCGAACCTTCGCTATCCAACCTCGCCTGGCGAACTCGCCAGCGAAGTCCACTGGAACTTAATCATAATTATTCGCCAGCATTCGCTAGGCTTCGCCTGGCGAAGCTTCGCCTTCGCTCGCCTGGCGAGAGCCAGCGAACCTGCGCAGAACAGAACCCTATTATGTTTTCTCCTTCACCAATCCATCATCAACCCTCTCTTACACATCCAAATCAGTATAAACAGCATCAATACATGTTACCCGACTATTCTACGGCATTATTACTCAGTTTCAACCGATTAAATCATCAATCTACCGATTAATCCAACATTTTGCCCTAAATGGAAAGTGATGGAAACTCTACCAAAACCCCAACCCAACATACATAACATCATACAATGATCAAATAGAAACATTTCTCACCCTTACCTCGATTAATCGGAGCTTTGATGTTGGTTCTTGATGATTTCCACTTTTCCTCTTCTTCTCTTCTCTTTCTCTTCTTTCTTCTTCTTTCCTCTTTCTTTCCAAAATGTTTTCTATCTTTCTTTTCTTTTCTTTCTCTCTTATATATTTCCTTTATTTTCCTTCCTTCCAATTTCCTTCTCAATTCTCTATTAATTCCAATTAATAAAAATTAATTTCCAACATTAATAAAAATCCCACTAAATCAATTAATTACTATAATTAATTATTTAATGAAATTTGGGCTGTTACAACTCTCCCCCACTTTAGGAGTTTTCGTCCTCGAAAATGTTACCTGATTCAAACAGCTCTGGATAAGACTCTTTCATCTGGCTCTCAAGCTCCCAAGTAACATTTCCACCAGCCGGTCCTCCCCAAGCGACCTTCACTAAAGCAATCTCTTCACCTCGAAGCTGTTTCAATTTCCGATCCTCAATCCGCATAGGCGATGTCTCAACAGTCAGGTTATCTCTCACCTGCACATCATCTACTTGGACTACATGAGACGGATCCGCAATGTATTTCCTCAACTGAGATACATGGAATACGTCATGAAGATTAGCAAGCGACGGTGGTAAATCCACACGATAGGCCACTTCTCCTATCCTCTGCAAAATCTGATAAGGACCAATGAAACGCGGCGACAACTTGCGCGACTTCAGTGCCCTACCAACACCTGTCATCGGAGTGACTCGAAGAAACACATGATCTCCCTCTTGAAATTCAAGTGCCTGCCTCCTCTTGTCATAATAACTCTTCTGACGACTCTGAGTAATTCTCATCTTCTCTTGAATCATCTTGATCTTATCAGTAGTCTGTTGAACTAACTCGGGTCCAACAACAGAACTCTCTCCGAACTCGAACCAACACAATGGTGTCCTACACCGCCTACCATACAACGCCTCAAATGGTGCCATACCAATACTCGAATGGAAACTGTTGTTGTAGGTAAACTCAATCAAAGGCAAGTAGCTATCACAAGCTCCTCCTTTTTCTAATACACAAGCTCTCAAAAGATCTTCAAGCGACTGAATCGTCCTCTCCGTCTGACCATCAGTCTGAGGATGATACGCTGAACTCAAACGCAACTTAGTACCCAAAGCACTCTGCAAGCTCTCCCAAAATCTCGAAGTAAACCTCGGATCTCTATCCGAAACAATACTTGACGGAATACCATGCAAACACACAATCCTCTCAATATACAACTTAGCCAACTTCTCCAACGGGTAATCCATACGCGTAGGAACAAAGTGAGCAGATTTAGTCAACCTATCCACGATAACCCAAATAGCCTCAAAATTACTCGGCGTCCTCGGAAAACCCGATACAAAATCCATGGAGATACTATCCCATTTCCACTCAGGAATAAACAACGGCTTCATCAAACCCGATGGCTTCTGATCTCAAAAACTGACTTCGGAGTCTCCCATTGCGACACCGCTTCAACCTTCGACTGATCGACCGCAATACCACTACTAGAAATCACATGACCAAGGAAACTAACTTCCTTCAACCAAAATTCACACTTAGAAAGCTTCGCGAACAATTGCTTCTCTCTCAGCACAGATAACACAATCTTCAGATGCTCGGCATGCTCTCCTTCGCTCTTCGAATAAACCAAGATGTCGTTGATAAACACCACCACAAACTTATCCAAATAAGGATGGAAATCCTATTCATATACTCCATAAATACACCTGGTGCATTAGTCACACCAAATGGCATCACGGAATACTCGTAGTGTCCATACCTCGTCCGAAAGGCCGTCTTCTGAATATCCTCAGCTTTCACACGGATCTGATGATACCCAGATCTCAAATCAATCTTGCTGAACACGCTTGCACCAATCAACTGATCCATCAGATCATCAATCCTTGGAAGTGGATACTTATTCTTAATAGTCACCTTGTTCAACTGTCTGTAATACACACAGAGCCTCATAGAACCTTCTTTCTTCTTAACCAACAACACTGGTGCACCCCACGGTGACACGCTCGGACGAATAAACCTCTTTTCAAGCAAATTCTCAAGTTGACTCTTCAACTCTTTTAACTCCGAGACCGACATACGATATGGAGCCATCGATATCGGACTAGTTCCAGGAATCAAATCTATCGAAAACTCCACTTCTCGCTCCGGCGGTAAATCCTTTATCTCTTTAGGGAATACTTCCGGAAAATCTCTAAAAATGGGCAAAGCATCAATCTCTTCACTTCCACCGATTCTCATAGTTGCCATAAGCATGAATACCGTAGCCCCATCTTGCACCGATTCCTTCACTTGTTTCCTCGTCATAAACAAATCCCTTTCAACATCTGAATCGGGAAAAATAACCGTTTTGTCAAAACAGTTAATATACACACGATTGGATTTTAACCAATTCATTCCAAGAATGACATCAAGTTGATCCAAATGAAGACACACTAAATCGATCCCAAAATCTCTACCGAAAATACTCAACGGGCAATTCAAGCAAACATACGGTGTAGTTACCGAACCCATAGCAGGAGTATCAATAACCATACCGCCACCAATCACAGACAACTCAAGATTTAACCTTCTAACACAATCCAAAGAAATAAAAGAATGCGTAGCTCCGGTATCAATTATAGCGATCAAAGGTGTACCATTAATAAAACACGTACCTCGGATCAATCGATCGTCGCTAGCAGTCTCAGATCCAGATAGAGCGAACACTTTCCCGCTCCCTTGATTCTTCTTCGGTTTATCACATTTGGTACTGATGTGCCCTCGCTCACCACAGTTATAGCAAGTAACACCCGCACCGCTTCTACACTCTAGAGCCTTGTGGCCTGGCTTGCCACACTTAAAACACTTCGGTTCAACACTTTTGCACTCCGGAGCACGATGTCCCGCTTCACCACAAGTGTAACACCTAACCGGGGTAGAAACTCCCCCAATTGGCCTCTTGCCAAAACCAACCTTTTGTTTCCCCTTAACAGCAGGAGTTACGTAAGGTTTTCCTCTGAATTGTCCTTTTCCTTTCTTATCACTTAGGCTCTTGTAGTGGCTAGACCTAGCCCTACTGTCTTCGTCATAAATTATGCTCTTGTTAACCAACTCAGAAAACCGTCTGATTTCCTGGTACCCAATAGCTTGTCTAATCTCGGGTCTCAAACCGTTCACAAACTTGAGGCACTTAGACCTCTCAGCATTACCAGTATTATAGTGAGGACAAAATTTGATCAACTCCTCAAATTTCGCCGCATACTCAGCAACCGTCGAATTACCTTGCTTCAACTCAAGAAATTCGATCTCTTTCTTCCCCCGCACATCCTCTGGAAAATACTTCTCCAGAAAAGTTTCTCTAAACAAATCCCACGTAATCACAATATCATCTTCCTCAAATCTTTGGCGAGTATTACCCCACCAATCTTCAGCTTCTTCTTCGAGCATATGAGTCCCAAACTGCACCTTCTGTGCATCCGAGCAATTCATAACTCGAAAAATCTTTTCCACAGCTTTCAACCAAATTTGTGCCTTGTCCGGTTCATGAGTTCCCTTGAAGACCGGAGGGTTATTCTTTTGGAATTTCCCCAAAGCACGGAATCCATCATCAGTATGATTCCTCACATTCACATTGGCCGGAGGATTCTGCCCAATTGCCCCCGCCAATCTCGTCAATGCCTCCGCAATCGCTTCGTCGTTCCTTCCTGCAACCATCTTACTAATTCCAACCACAGAACCACGTAAGAACAACCAATATTGATAATGCAACACACGCATATCAATAACACACAGGAAAAACACTCTAACAACTTGGCCGGACGGACCGACCTGCTCTGATACCACTATTGTAACACCCCCTTCTATACCCCAGATAAATGCATATAAAACAATTAAGCACATACAAATTATCAGAGTAAAAAGGTTTTATAATAAGGTATAAAAGAAGAATGCCATAACTCCACCAATAAAACACTTTCACATTTTTGCTCCATAAAAATATGTAACATTTTCGTAGTTTTAGAAATCACATTTCAACATTTAATTTAAGCGGAAGATAACATCATTTAATCAGTTCCAAAATATTAATTCAAATGCACATAAGTCATCCAGATTAGTTACATCATATCAGTTAGATTACAAAACCACATCAGCTGATACATCGCAATGTATCACAAAAGAATGACTATACTAGTCTAACTACCCGGTGTTACATATCAGAGCAGCCGACTCAAAAGAATGAAGACTAACTTCACAAAAGGACTCCAGCATCCTAATCTGCAATGCCTCATAGAGCATTATAAAACAGCAGAAGGGTGAGAAATATAACCATAATAATCAAAGCATAAGATTACATATATATAGGTAATCAATACAAGTTCCACTCCGTATTTCTCACCACAATTCAATTTCTTAGTCATATATATATTTGCCACACGTATAATGACAACATGAATATTTGTAAAGCATTTCCACATCATGCATACTCTCACAATTTCACAAACTCATCATTCACACATAAGCATCACTTCATGCATATGTCATATATTAATGTGACTCAACAACTCAATGCAACCCATGCAATGCGGTACCGACTCTCGTTATCTTTTTTCGGTTTTTACATTAAACCGGGTCCACACTTCTAGACCGATAACCCGTTATCTTTTTTCGGTTTTTACATTAAACCGGGTCCACACTTCTAGACCGATAACCACAAAGGCCCGTCCTCTAAGCCTTCAAACCCACACTTCTAGGTTTGGGACAAGCCACTAGTTTCCACGAAACTAACAGACATTGCCTCTTGACTAAATGATGCATGTACAATCAATCACAACAAATGCACTTAAGACCGACATCTTAATCTCATGCATTTACATAATTCATCACTTCAAGAATTACACAATGATTGCACATACAACATATATCACACAATCAAGGTATTCACATCACCATACCATTTATACAATTATAAGTCATGCACACATATCCACAATGTTCTCATGCATACTCATCACATAATTGTACACCCATTAAGCATTCGCAAGTTCATTAGACAATACACATACATTCATCATTGTATTCACATGTATTTCTATTTATCATAATTAATACGCATCGCACATCAACTAGGATTCACGCCCGGAGGCTACCTACAGTACACATCATCACAATAGACCATATCTATATCATATCATAGAGGTATTAACCTATGTGAAGCAACCAAACCATCACCACATGAACAACACAGCAAGAGAAAAATGCTGTCACATTCGCCTTCATTCGCCTGGCGAACCCTCGCAGCGAACCTTCGCCTGGCGAACTCTCTCAACGAACACACGCTAGGCTTCGCCTGGCGAGACTTCCCAGCGAACCCAAGTCAGTAGCTACTGACTTCATTCACCACCATTCGCCAGCACCTTCGCTGGGCGAACCTTCGCTATCCAACCTCGCCTGGCGAACTCGCCAGCAAAGTCCACTGGAACTTAATCATAATTATTCGCCAGCATTCGCTAGGCTTCGCCTGGCGAAGCTTCGCCTTCGCTCGCCTGGCGAGAGCCAGCGAACCTGCGCAGAACAGAACCCTATTATGTCTTCTCCTTCACCAATCCATCATCAACCCTCTCTTACACATCCAAATCAGTATAAACAGCATCAATACATGTTACCCGACTATTCTACGGCATTATTACTCAGTTTCAACCGATTAAATCATCAATCTACCGATTAATCCAACATTTTGCCCTAAATGGAAAGTGATGGAAACTCTACCAAAACCCCAACCCAACATACATAACATCATACAATGATCAAATAGAAACATTTCTCACCCTTACCTCGATTAATCGGAGCTTTGATGTTGGTTCTTGATGATTTCCACTTTTCCTCTTCTTCTCTTCTCTTTCTCTTCTTTCTTCTTCTTTCCTCTTTCTTTCCAAAATGTTTTCTATCTTTCTTTTCTTTTCTTTCTCTCTTATATATTTCCTTTATTTTCCTTCCTTCCAATTTCCTTCTCAATTCTCTATTAATTCCAATTAATAAAAATTAATTTCCAACATTAATAAAAATCCCACTAAATCAATTAATTACTATAATTAATTATTTAATGAAATTTGGGCTGTTACAACTCTCCCCCACTTTAGGAATTTTCGTCCTCGAAAATGTTACCTGATTCAAACAGCTCTGGATAAGACTCTTTCATCTGGCTCTCAAGCTCCCAAGTAACATTTCCACCAGCCGGTCCTCCCCAAGCGACCTTCACTAAAGCAATCTCTTCACCTCGAAGCTGTTTCAATTTCCGATCCTCAATCCGCATAGGCGATGTCTCAACAGTCAGGTTATCTCTCACCTGCACATCATCTACTTGGACTACATGAGACGGATCCGCAATGTATTTCCTCAACTGAGATACATGGAATACGTCATGAAGATTAGCAAGCGACGGTGGTAAAGCCACACGATAGGCCACTTCTCCTATCCTCTGCAAAATCTGATAAGGACCAATGAAACGCGGCGACAACTTGCGCGACTTCAGTGCCCTACCAACACCTGTCATCGGAGTGACTCGAAGAAACACATGATCTCCCTCTTGAAATTCAAGTGCCTGCCTCCTCTTGTCATAATAACTCTTCTGACGACTCTGAGTAATTCTCATCTTCTCTTGAATCATCTTGATCTTATCAGTAGTCTGTTGAACTAACTCGGGTCCAACAACAGAACTCTCTCCGAACTCGAACCAACACAATGGTGTCCTACACCGCCTACCATACAACGCCTCAAATGGTGCCATACCAATACTCGAATGGAAACTGTTGTTGTAGGTAAACTCAATCAAAGGCAAGTAGCTATCACAAGCTCCTCCTTTTTCCAATACACAAGCTCTCAAAAGATTTTCAAGCGACTGAATCGTCCTCTCCGTCTGACCATCAGTCTGAGGATGATACGCTGAACTCAAACGCAACTTAGTACCCAAAGCACTCTGCAAGCTCTCCCAAAATCTCGAAGTAAACCTCGGATCTCTATCCGAAACAATACTTGACGGAATACCATGCAAACACACAATCCTCTCAATATACAACTTAGCCAACTTCTCCAACGGGTAATCCATACGCGTAGGAACAAAGTGAGCAGATTTAGTCAACCTATCCACGATAACCCAAATAGCCTCAAAATTACTCGGCGTCCTCGGAAAACCCGATACAAAATCCATGGAGATACTATCCCATTTCCACTCAGGAATAAACAACGGCTTCATCAAACCCGATGGCTTCTGATCTCAAAAACTGACTTCGGAGTCTCCCATTGCGACACCGCTTCAACCTTCGACTGATCGACCGCAATACCACTACTAGAAATCACATGACCAAGGAAACTAACTTCCTTCAACCAAAATTCACACTTAGAAAGCTTCGCGAACAATTGCTTCTCTCTCAGCACAGGTAACACAATCTTCAGATGCTCGGCATGCTCTCCTTCGCTCTTCGAATAAACCAAGATGTCGTCGATAAACACCACCACAAACTTATCCAAATAAGGATGGAAAATCCTATTCATGTACTCCATAAATACACCTGGTGCATTAGTCACACCAAATGGCATCACGGAATACTCGTAGTGTCCATACCTCGTCCGAAAGGCCGTCTTCTGAATATCCTCAGCTTTCACACGGATCTGATGATACCCAGATCTCAAATCAATCTTGCTGAACACGCTTGCACCAATCAACTGATCCATCAGATCATCAATCCTTGGAAGTGGATACTTATTCTTAATAGTCACCTTGTTCAACTGTCTGTAATACACACAGAGCCTCATAGAACCTTCTTTCTTCTTAACCAACAACACTGGTGCACCCCACGGTGACACGCTCGGACGAATAAACCTCTTTTCAAGCAAATTCTCAAGTTGACTCTTCAACTCTTTTAACTCCGAGACCGACATACGATATGGAGCCATCGATATCGGACTAGTTCCAGGAATCAAATCTATCGAAAACTCCACTTCTCGCTCCGGCGGTAAATCCTTTATCTCTTTAGGGAATACTTCCGGAAAATCTCTAACAATGGGCAAAGCATCAATCTCTTCACTTCCACCGATTCTCATAGTTGCCATAAGCATGAATACCGTAGCCCCATCTTGCACCGATTCCTTCACTTGTTTCCTCGTCATAAACAAATCCCTTTCAACATCCGAATCGGGAAAAATAACCGTTTTGTCAAAACAGTTAATATACACACGATTGGATTTTAACCAATTCATTCCAAGAATGACATCAAGTTGATCCAAATGAAGACACACTAAATCGATCCCAAAATCTCTACCGAAAATACTCAACGGGCAATTCAAGCAAACATACGGTGTAGTTACCGAACCCATAGCAGGAGTATCAATAACCATACCGCCACCAATCACAGACAACTCAAGATTTAACCTTCTAACACAATCCAAAGAAATAAAAGAATGCGTAGCTCCGGTATCAATTATAGCGATCAAAGGTGTACCATTAATAAAACACGTACCTCGGATCAATCGATCACCGCTAGCAGTCTCAGATCCAGATAGAGCGAACACTTTCCCGCTCCCTTGATTCTTCTTCGGTTTATCACATTTGGTACTGATGTGCCCTCGCTCACCACAGTTATAGCAAGTAACACCCGCACCGCTTCTACACTCTAGAGCCTTGTGGCCTGGCTTGCCACACTTAAAACACTTCGGTTCAACACTTTTGCACTCCGGAGCACGATGTCCCGCTTCACCACAAGTGTAACACCTAACCGGGGTAGAAACTCCCCCACTTGGCCTCTTGCCAAAACCAACCTTTTGTTTCCCCTTATCAGCAGGAGTTACGTAAGGTTTTCCTCTGAATTGTCCTTTTCCTTTCTTATCACTTAGGCTCTTGTAGTGGCTAGACCTAGCCCTACTGTCTTCGTCATAAATTCTGCTCTTGTTAACCAACTCAGAAAACCGTCTGATTTCCTGGTACCCAATAGCTTGTCTAATCTCGGGTCTCAAACCGTTCACAAACTTGAGGCACTTAGACCTCTCAGCATTACCAGTATTATAGTGAGGACAAAATTTGATCAACTCCTCAAATTTCGCCGCATACTCAGCAACCGTCGAATTACCTTGCTTCAACTCAAGAAATTCGATCTCTTTCTTCCCCCGCACATCCTCTGGAAAATACTTCTCCAGAAAAGTTTCTCTAAACAAATCCCACGTAATCACAATATCATCTTCCTCAAATCTTTGGCGAGTATTACCCCACCAATCTTCAGCTTCTTCTTCGAGCATATGAGTCCCAAACTGCACCTTCTGTGCATCCGAGCAATTCATAACTCGAAAAATCTTTTCCACAGCTTTCAACCAAATTTGTGCCTTGTCCGGTTCATGAGTTCCCTTGAAGACCGGAGGGTTATTCTTTTGGAATTTCCCCAAAGCACGGAATCCATCATCAGTATGATTCCTCACATTCACATTGGCCGGAGGATTCTGCCCAATTGCCCCCGCCAATCTCGTCAATGCCTCCGCAATCGCTTCGTCGTTCCTTCCTGCAACCATCTTACTAATTCCAACCACAGAACCACGTAAGAACAACCAATATTGATAATGCAACACACGCATATCAATAACACACAGGAAAAACACTCTAACAACTTGGCCGGATGGACCGACCTGCTCTGATACCACTACTGTAACACCCCCTTCTATACCCCAGATAAATGCATATAAAACAATTAAGCACATACAAATTATCAGAGTAAAAAGGTTTTATAATAAGGTATAAAAGAAGAATGCCATAACTCCACCAATAAAACACTTTCACATTTTTGCTCCATAAAAATATGTAACATTTTCGTAGTTTTAGAAATCACATTTCAACATTTAATTTAAGCGGAAGATAACATCATTTAATCAGTTCCAAAATATTAATTCAAATGCACATAAGTCATCCAGATTAGTTACATCATATCAGTTAGATTACAAAACCACATCAGCTGATACATCGCAATGTATCACAAAAGAATGACTATACTAGTCTAACTACCCGGTGTTACATATCAGAGCAGCCGACTCAAAAGAATGAAGACTAACTTCACAAAAGGACTCCAGCATCCTAATCTGCAATGCCTCATAGAGCATTATAAAACAGCAGAAGGGTGAGAAATATAACCATAATAATCAAAGCATAAGATTACATATATATAGGTAATCAATACAAGTTCCACTCCGTATTTCTCACCACAATTCAATTTCTTAGTCATATATATATTTGCCACACGTATAATGACAACACGAATATTTGTAAAGCATTTCCACATCATGCATACTCTCACAATTTCACAAACTCATCATTCACACATAAGCATCACTTCATGCATATGTCATATATTAATGTGACTCAACAACTCAATGCAACCCATGCAATGCGGTACCGACTCTCGTTATCTTTTTTCGGTTTTTACATTAAATCGGGTCCACACTTCTAGACCGATAACCCATTATCTTTTTTCGGTTTTTACATTAAACCGGGTCCACACTTCTAGACCGATAACCACAAAGGCCCGTCCTCTAAGCCTTCAAACCCACACTTCTAGGTTTGGGACAAGCCACTAGTTTCCACGAAACTAACAGACATTGCCTCTTGACTAAATGATGCATGTACAATCAATCACAACAAATGCACTTAAGACCGACATCTTAATCTCATGCATTTACATAATTCATCACTTCAAGAATTACACAATGATTGCACATACAACATATATCACACAATCAAGGTATTCACATCACCATACCATTTATACAATTATAAGTCATGCACACATATCCACAATGTTCTCATGCATACTCATCACATAATTGTATACCCATTAAGCATTCGCAAGTTCATTAGACAATACACATACATTCATCATTGTATTCACATGTATTTCTATTTATCATAATTAATACGCATCGCACATCAACTAGGATTCACGCCCGGAGGCTACCTACAGTACACATCATCACAATAGACCATATCTATATCATATCATAGAGGTATTAACCTATGTGAAGCAACCAAACCATCACCACATGAACAACACAGCAAGAGAAAAATGCTGTCACATTCGCCTTCATTCGCCTGGCGAACCCTCGCAGCGAACCTTCGCCTGGCGAACTCTCTCAGCGAACACTCGCTAGGCTTCGCCTGGCGAGACTTCCCAGCGAACCCAAGTCAGTAGCTACTGACTTCATTCGCCACCATTCGCCAGCACCTTCGCTGGGCGAACCTTCGCTATCCAACCTCGCCTGGCGAACTCGCCAGCGAAGTCCACTGGAACTTAATCATAATTATTCGCCAGCATTCGCTAGGCTTCGCCTGGCGAAGCTTCGCCTTCGCTCGCCTGGCGAGAGCCAGCGAACCTGCGCAGAACAGAACCCTATTATGTCTTCTCCTTCACCAATCCATCATCAACCCTCTCTTACACATCCAAATCAGTATAAACAGCATCAATACATGTTACCCGACTATTCTACGGCATTATTACTCAGTTTCAACCGATTAAATCATCAATCTACCGATTAATCCAACATTTTGCCCTAAATGGAAAGTGATGGAAACTCTACCAAAACCCCAACCCAACATACATAACATCATACAATGATCAAATAGAAACATTTCTCACCCTTACCTCGATTAATCGGAGCTTTGATGTTGGTTCTTGATGATTTCCACTTTTCCTCTTCTCTTCTCTTTCTCTTCTTTCTTCTTCTTTCCTCTTTCTTTCCAAAATGTTTTCTATCTTTCTTTTCTTTTCTTTCTCTCTTATATATTTCCTTTATTTTTCTTCCTTCCAATTTCCTTCTCAATTCTCTATTAATTCCAATTAATAAAAATTAATTTCCAACATTAATAAAAATCCCACTAAATCAATTAATTACTATAATTAATTATTTAATGAAATTTGGGTTGTTACAACTCTCCCCCACTTTAGGAATTTTCGTCCTCGAAAATGTTACCTGATTCAAACAGCTCTGGATAAGACTCTTTCATCTGGCTCTCAAGCTCCCAAGTAACATTTCCACCAGCCGGTCCTCCCCAAGCGACCTTCACTAAAGCAATCTCTTCACCTCGAAGCTGTTTCAATTTCCGATCCTCAATCCGCATAGGCGATGTCTCAACAGTCAGGTTATCTCTCACCTGCACATCATCTACTTGGACTACATGAGACGGATCCGCAATGTATTTCCTCAACTGAGATACATGGAATACGTCATGAAGATTAGCAAGCGACGGTGGTAAAGCCACACGATAGGCCACTTCTCCTATCCTCTGCAAAATCTGATAAGGACCAATGAAACGCGGCGACAACTTGCGCGACTTCAGTGCCCTACCAACACCTGTCATCGGAGTGACTCGAAGAAACACATGATCTCCCTCTTGAAATTCAAGTGCCTGCCTCCTCTTGTCATAATAACTCTTCTGACGACTCTGAGTAATTATCATCTTCTCTTGAATCATCTTGATCTTATCAGTAGTCTGTTGAACTAACTCGGGTCCAACAACAGAACTCTCTCCGAACTCGAACCAACACAATGGTGTCCTACACCGCCTACCATACAACGCCTCAAATGGTGCCATACCAATACTCGAATGGAAACTGTTGTTGTAGGTAAACTCAATCAAAGGCAAGTAGCTATCCCAAGCTCCTCCTTTTTCCAATACACAAGCTCTCAAAATATCTTCAAGCGACTGAATCGTCCTCTCCGTCTGACCATCAGTCTGAGGATGATACGCTGAACTCAAACGCAACTTAGTACCCAAAGCACTCTGCAAGCTCTCCCAAAATCTCGAAGTAAACCTCGGATCTCTATCCGAAACAATACTTGACGGAATACCATGCAAACACACAATCCTCTCAATATACAACTTAGCCAACTTCTCCAACGGGTAATCCATACGCGTAGGAACAAAGTGAGCAGATTTAGTCAACCTATCCACGATAACCCAAATAGCCTCAAAATTACTCGGCGTCCTCGGAAAACCCGATACAAAATCCATGGAGATACTATCCCATTTCCACTCAGGAATAAACAACGGCTTCATCAAACCCGATGGCTTCTGATCTCAAAAACTGACTTCGGAGTCTCCCATTGCGACACCGCTTCAACCTTCGACTGATCGACCGCAATACCACTACTAGAAATCACATGACCAAGGAAACTAACTTCCTTCAACCAAAATTCACACTTAGAAAGCTTCGCGAACAATTGCTTCTCTCTCAGCACAGATAACACAATCTTCAGATGCTCGGCATGCTCTCCTTCGCTCTTCGAATAAACCAAGATGTCGTCGATAAACACCACCACAAACTTATCCAAATAAGGATGGAAAATCCTATTCATGTACTCCATAAATACACCTGGTGCATTAGTCACACCAAATGGCATCACGGAATACTCGTAGTGTCCATACCTCGTCCGAAAGGCCGTCTTCTGAATATCCTCAGCTTTCACACGGATCTGATGATACCCAGATCTCAAATCAATCTTGCTGAACACGCTTGCACCAATCAACTGATCTATCAGATCATCAATCCTTGGAAGTGGATACTTATTCTTAATAGTCACCTTGTTCAACTGTCTGTAATACACACAGAGCCTCATAGAACCTTCTTTCTTCTTAACCAACAACACTGGTGCACCCCACGGTGACACGCTCGGACGAATAAACCTCTTTTCAAGCAAATTCTCAAGTTGACTCTTCAACTCTTTTAACTCTGAGACCGACATACGATATGGAGCCATCGATATCGGACTAGTTCCAGGAATCAAATCTATCGAAAACTCCACTTCTCGCTCCGGCGGTAAATCCTTTATCTCTTTAGGGAATACTTCTGGAAAATCTCTAACAATGGGCAAAGCATCAATCTCTTCACTTCCACCGATTCTCATAGTTGCCATAAGCATGAATACCGTAGCCCCATCTTGCACCGATTCCTTCACTTGTTTCCTCGTCATAAACAAATCCCTTTCAACATCCGAATCGGGAAAAATAACCGTTTTGTCAAAACAGTTAATATACACACGATTGGATTTTAACCAATTCATTCCAAGAATGACATCAAGTTGATCCAAATGAAGACACACTAAATCGATCCCAAAATCTCTACCGAAAATACTCAACGGGCAATTCAAGCAAACATACGGTGTAGTTACCGAACCCATAGCAGGAGTATCAATAACCATACCGCCACCAATCACAGACAACTCAAGATTTAACCTTCTGACACAATCCAAAGAAATAAAAGAATGCGTAGCTCTGGTATCAATTATAGCGATCAAAGGTGTACCATTAATAAAACACGTACCTCGGATCAATCGATCGTCGCTAGCAGTCTCAGATCCAGATAGAGCGAACACTTTCCCGCTCCCTTGATTCTTCTTCGGTTTATCACATTTGGTACTGATGTGCCCTCGCTCACCACAGTTATAGCAAGTAACACCCGCACCGCTTCTACACTCTAGAGCCTTGTGGCCTAGCTTGCCACACTTAAAACACTTCGGTTCAACACTTTTGCACTCCGGAGCATGATGTCCCGCTTCACCACAAGTGTAACACCTAACCGGGGTAGAAACTCCCCCACTTGGCCTCTTGCCAAAACCAACCTTTTGTTTCCCCTTATCAGCAGGAGTTACGTAAGGTTTTCCTCTGAATTGTCCTTTTCCTTTCTTATCACTTAGGCTCTTGTAGTGGCTAGACCTAGCCCTACTGTCTTCGTCATAAATTCTGCTCTTGTTAACCAACTCAGAAAACCATCTGATTTCCTGGTACCCAATAGCTTGTCTAATCTCGGGTCTCAAACCGTTCACAAACTTGAGGCACTTAGACCTCTCAGCATTACCAGTATTATAGTGAGGACAAAATTTGATCAACTCCTCAAATTTCGCCGCATACTCAGCAACCGTCGAATTATCTTGCTTCAACTCAAGAAATTCGATCTCTTTCTTCCCCCGCACATCCTCTGGAAAATACTTCTCCAGAAAAGTTTCTCTAAACAAATCCCACGTGATCACAATATCATCTTCCTCAAATCTTTGGCGAGTATTACCCCACCAATCTTCAGCTTCTTCTTCGAGCATATGAGTCCCAAACTGCACCTTCTGTGCATCCGAGCAATTCATAACTCGAAAAATCTTTTCCACAGCTTTCAACCAAATTTGTGCCTTGTTCGGTTCATGAGTTCCCTTGAAGACCGGAGGGTTATTCTTTTGGAATTTCCCCAAAGCACGGAATCCATCATCAGTATGATTCCTCACATTCACATTGGCCGGAGGATTATGCCCAATTGCCCCCGCCAATCTCATCAATGCCTCCGCAATCGCTTCGTCGTTCCTTCCTGCAACCATCTTACTAATTCCAACCACAGAACCACGTAAGAACAACCAATATTGATAATGCAACACACGCATATCAATAACACACAGGAAAAACACTCTAACAACTTGGCCGGACAGACCGACCTGCTCTGATACCACTACTGTAACACCCCCTTCTATACCCCAGATAAATGCATATAAAACAATTAAGCACATACAAATTATCAGAGTAAAAAGGTTTTATAATAAGGTATAAAAGAAGAATGCCATAACTCCACCAATAAAACACTTTCACATTTTTGCTCCATAAAAATATGTAACATTTTCGTAGTTTTAGAAATCACATTTCAACATTTAATTTAAGCGGAAGATAACATCATTTAATCAGTTCCAAAATATTAATTCAAATGCACATAAGTCATCCAGATTAGTTACATCATATCAGTTAGATTACAAAACCACATCAGCTGATACATTGCAATGTATCACAAAAGAATGACTATACTAGTCTAACTACCCGGTGTTACATATCAGAGCAGCCGACTCAAAAGAATGAAGACTAACTTCACAAAAGGACTCCAGCATCCTAATCTGCAATGCCTCATAGAGCATTATAAAACAGCAGAAGGGTGAGAAATATAACCATAATAATCAAAGCATAAGATTACATATATATAGGTAATCAATACAAGTTCCACTCCGTATTTCTCACCACAATTCAATTTCTTAGTCATATATATATTTGCCACACGTATAATGACAACATGAATATTTGTAAAGCATTTCCACATCATGCATACTCTCACAATTTCACAAACTCATCATTCACACATAAGCATCACTTCATGCATATGTCATATATTAATGTGACTCAACAACTCAATGCAACCCATGCAATGCGGTACCGACTCTCGTTATCTTTTTTCGGTTTTTACATTAAACCGGGTCCACACTTCTAGACCGATAACCCGTTATCTTTTTTCGGTTTTTACATTAAACCGGGTCCACACTTCTAGACCGATAACCACAAAGGCCCGTCCTCTAAGCCTTCAAACCCACACTTCTAGGTTTGGGACAAGCCACTAGTTTCCACGAAACTAACAGACATTGCCTCTTGACTAAATGATGCATGTACAATCAATCACAACAAATGCACTTAAGACCGACATCTTAATCTCATGCATTTACATAATTCATCACTTCAAGAATTACACAATGATTGCACATACAACATATATCACACAATCAAGGTATTCACATCACCATACCATTTATACAATTATAAGTCATGCACACATATCCACAATGTTCTCATGCATACTCATCACATAATTGTATACCCATTAAGCATTCGCAAGTTCATTAGACAATACACATACATTCATCATTGTATTCACATGTATTTCTATTTATCATAATTAATACGCATCGCACATCAACTAGGATTCACGCCCGGAGGCTACCTACAGTACACATCATCACAATAGACCATATCTATATCATATCATAGAGGTATTAACCTATGTGAAGCAACCAAACCATCACCACATGAACAACACAGCAAGAGAAAAATGTTGTCACATTCGCCTTCATTCGCCTGGCGAACCCTCGCAGCGAACCTTCGCCTGGCGAACTCTCTCAGCGAACACTCGCTAGGCTTCGCCTGGCGAGACTTCCCAGCGAACCCAAGTCAGTAGCTACTGACTTCATTCGCCACCATTCGCCAGCACCTTCGCTGGGCGAACCTTCGCTATCCAACCTCACCTGGCGAACTCGCCAGCGAAGTCCACTGGAACTTAATCATAATTATTCGCCAGCATTCGCTAGGCTTCGCCTGGCGAAGCTTCGCCTTCGCTCGCCTGGCGAGAGCCAGCGAACCTGCGCAGAACAGAACCCTATTATGTCTTCTCCTTCACCAATCCATCATCAACCCTCTCTTACACATCCAAATCAGTATAAACAGCATCAATACATGTTACCCGACTATTCTACGGCATTATTACTCAGTTTCAACCGATTAAATCATCAATCTACCGATTAATCCAACATTTTGCCCTAAATGGAAAGTGATGGAAACTCTACCAAAACCCCAACCCAACATACATAACATCATACAATGATCAAATAGAAACATTTCTCACCCTTACCTCGATTAATCGGAGCTTTGATGTTGGTTCTTGATGATTTCCACTTTTCCTCTTCTTCTCTTCTCTTTCTCTTCTTTCTTCTTCTTTCCTCTTTCTTTCCAAAATGTTTTCTATCTTTCTTTTCTTTTCTTTCTCTCTTATATATTTTCTTTATTTTCCTTCCTTCCAATTTCCTTCTCAATTCTCTATTAATTCCAATTAATAAAAATTAATTTCCAACATTAATAAAAATCCCACTAAATCAATTAATTACTATAATTAATTATTTAATGAAATTTGGGTTGTTACAACTCTCCCCCACTTTAGGAATTTTCGTCCTCGAAAATGTTACCTGATTCAAACAGCTCTGGATAAGACTCTTTCATCTGGCTCTCAAGCTCCCAAGTAACATTTCCACCAGCCGGTCCTCCCCAAGCGACCTTCACTAAAGCAATCTCTTCACCTCGAAGCTGTTTCAATTTCCGATCCTCAATCCGCATAGGCGATGTCTCAACAGTCAGGTTATCTCTCACCTGCACATCATCTACTTGGACTACATGAGACGGATCCGCAATGTATTTCCTCAACTGAGATACATGGAATACGTCATGAAGATTAGCAAGCGACGGTGGTAAAGCCACACGATAGGCCACTTCTCCTATCCTCTGCAAAATCTGATAAGGACCAATGAAACGCGGCGACAACTTGCGCGACTTCAGTGCCCTACCAACACCTGTCATCGGAGTGACTCGAAGAAACACATGATCTCCCTCTTGAAATTCAAGTGCCTGCCTCCTCTTGTCATAATAACTCTTCTGACGACTCTGAGTAATTCTCATCTTCTCTTGAATCATCTTGATCTTATCAGTAGTCTGTTGAACTAACTCGGGTCCAACAACAGAACTCTCTCCGAACTCGAACCAACACAATGGTGTCCTACACCGCCTACCATACAACGCCTCAAATGGTTCCATACCAATACTCGAATGGAAACTGTTGTTGTAGGTAAACTCAATCAAAGGCAAGTAGCTATCCCAAGCTCCTCCTTTTTCCAATACACAAGCTCTCAAAAGATCTTCAAGCGACTGAATCGTCCTCTCCGTCTGACCATCAGTCTGAGGATGATACGCTGAACTCAAACGCAACTTAGTACCCAAAGCACTCTGCAAGCTCTCCCAAAATCTCGAAGTAAACCTCGGATCTCTATCCGAAACAATACTTGACGGAATACCATGCAAACACACAATCCTCTCAATATACAACTTAGCCAACTTCTCCAACGGGTAATCCATACGCGTAGGAACAAAGTGAGCAGATTTAGTCAACCTATCCACGATAACCCAAATAGCCTCAAAATTACTCGGCGTCCTCGGAAAACCCGATACAAAATCCATGGAGATACTATCCCATTTCCACTCAGGAATAAACAACGGCTTCATCAAACCCGATGGCTTCTGATCTCAAAAACTGACTTCGGAGTCTCCCATTGCGACACCGCTTCAACCTTCGACTGATCGACCGCAATACCACTACTAGAAATCACATGACCAAGGAAACTAACTTCCTTCAACCAAAATTCACACTTAGAAAGCTTCGCGAACAATTGCTTCTCTCTCAGCACAGATAACACAATCTTCAGATGCTCGGCATGCTCTCCTTCGCTCTTCGAATAAACCAAGATGTCGTCGATAAACACCACCACAAACTTATCCAAATAAGGATGGAAAATCCTATTCATGTACTCCATAAATACACCTGGTGCATTAGTCACACCAAATGGCATCACGGAATACTCGTAGTGTCCATACCTCGTCCGAAAGGCCGTCTTCTGAATATCCTCAGCTTTCACACGGATCTGATGATACCCAGATCTCAAATCAATCTTGCTGAACACGCTTGCACCAATCAACTGATCCATCAGATCATCAATCCTTGGAAGTGGATACTTATTCTTAATAGTCACCTTGTTCAACTGTCTGTAATACACACAGAGCCTCATAGAACCTTCTTTCTTCTTAACCAACAACACTGGTGCACCCCACGGTGACACGCTCGGACGAATAAACCTCTTTTCGAGCAAATTCTCAAGTTGACTCTTCAACTCTTTTAACTCCGAGACCGACATACGATATGGAGCCATCGATATCGGACTAGTTCCAGGAATCAAATCTATCGAAAACTCCACTTCTCGCTCCGGCGGTAAATCCTTTATCTCTTTAGGGAATACTTCCGGAAAATCTCTAACAATGGGCAAAGCATCAATCTCTTCACTTCCACCGATTCTCATAGTTGCCATAAGCATGAATACCGTAGCCCCATCTTGCACCGATTCCTTCACTTGTTTCCTCGTCATAAACAAATCCCTTTCAACATCCAAATCGGGAAAAATAACCGTTTTGTCAAAACAGTTAATATACACACGATTGGATTTTAACCAATTCATTCCAAGAATGACATCAAGTTGATCCAAATGAAGACACACTAAATCGATCCCAAAATCTCTACCGAAAATACTCAACGGGCAATTCAAGCAAACATACGGTGTAGTTACCGAACCCATAGCAGGAGTATCAATAACCATACCGCCACCAATCACAGACAACTCAAGATTTAACCTTCTAACACAATCCAAAGAAATAAAAGAATGCGTAGCTCCGGTATCAATTATAGCGATCAAAGGTGTACCATTAATAAAACACGTACCTCGGATCAATCGATCGTCGCTAGCAGTCTCAGATCCAGATAGAGCGAACACTTTCCCGCTCCCTTGATTCTTCTTCGGTTTATCACATTTGGTACTGATGTGCCCTCGCTCACCACAGTTATAGCAAGTAACACCCGCACCGCTTCTACACTCTAGAGCCTTGTGGCCTGGCTTGCCACACTTAAAACACTTCGGTTCAACACTTTTGCACTCCGGAGCACGATGTCCCGCTTCACCACAAGTGTAACACCTAACCGGGGTAGAAACTCCCCCACTTGGCCTCTTTCCAAAACCAACCTTTTGTTTCCCCTTATCAGCAGGAGTTACGTAAGGTTTTCCTCTGAATTGTCCTTTTCCTTTCTTATCACTTAGGCTCTTGTAGTGGCTAGACCTAGCCCTACTGTCTTCGTCATAAATTCTACTCTTGTTAACCAACTCAGAAAACCGTCTGATTTCCTGGTACCCAATAGCTTGTCTAATCTCGGGTCTCAAACCGTTCACAAACTTGAGGCACTTAGACCTCTCAGCATTACCAGTATTATAGTGAGGACAAAATTTGATCAACTCCTCAAATTTCGCCGCATACTCAGCAACCGTCGAATTACCTTGCTTCAACTCAAGAAATTCGATCTCTTTCTTCCCCCGCACATCCTCTGGAAAATACTTCTCCAGAAAAGTTTCTCTAAACAAATCCCACGTAATCACAATATCATCTTCCTCAAATCTTTGGCGAGTATTACCCCACCAATCTTCAGCTTCTTCTTCGAGCATATGAGTCCCAAACTGCACCTTCTGTGCATCCGAGCAATTCATAACTCGAAAAATCTTTTCCACAGCTTTCAACCAAATTTGTGCCTTGTCCGGTTCATGAGTTCCCTTGAAGACCGGAGGGTTATTCTTTTGGAATTTCCCCAAAGCACGGAATCCATCATCAGTATGATTCCTCACATTCACATTGGCCGGAGGATTCTGCCCAATTGCCCCCGCCAATCTCGTCAATGCCTCCGCAATCGCTTCGTCGTTCCTTCCTGCAACCATCTTACTAATTCCAACCACAGAACCACGTAAGAACAACCAATATTGATAATGCAACACACGCATATCAATAACACACAGGAAAAACACTCTAACAACTTGGCCGGACGGACCGACCTGCTCTGATACCACTACTGTAACACCCCCTTCTATACCCCAGATAAATGCATATAAAACAATTAAGCACATACAAATTATCAGAGTAAAAAGGTTTTATAATAAGGTATAAAAGAAGAATGCCATAACTCCACCAATAAAACACTTTCACATTTTTGCTCCATAAAAATATGTAACATTTTCGTAGTTTTAGAAATCACATTTCAACATTTAATTTAAGCGGAAGATAACATCATTTAATCAGTTCCAAAATATTAATTCAAATGCACATAAGTCATCCAGATTAGTTACATCATATCAGTTAGATTACAAAACCACATCAGCTGATACATCGCAATGTATCACAAAAGAATGACTATACTAGTCTAACTACCCGGTGTTACATATCAGAGCAGCCGACTCAAAAGAATGAAGACTAACTTCACAAAAGGACTCCAGCATCCTAATCTGCAATGCCTCATAGAGCATTATAAAACAGCAGAAGGGTGAGAAATATAACCATAATAATCAAAGCATAAGATTACATATATATAGGTAATCAATACAAGTTCCACTCCGTATTTCTCACCACAATTCAATTTCTTAGTCATATATATATTTGCCACACGTATAATGACAACACGAATATTTGTAAAGCATTTCCACATCATGCATACTCTCACAATTTCACAAACTCATCATTCACACATAAGCATCACTTCATGCATATGTCATATATTAATGTGACTCAACAACTCAATGCAACCCATGCAATGCGGTACCGACTCTCGTTATCTTTTTTTGGTTTTTACATTAAACCGGATCCACACTTCTAGACCGATAACCCGTTATCTTTTTTCGGTTTTTACATTAAACCGGGTCCACACTTCTAGACCGATAACCACAAAGGCCCGTCCTCTAAGCCTTCAAACCCACACTTCTAGGTTTGGGACAAGCCACTAGTTTCCACGAAACTAACAGACATTGCCTCTTGACTAAATGATGCATGTACAATCAATCACAACAAATGCACTTAAGACCGACATCTTAATCTCATGCATTTACATAATTCATCACTTCAAGAATTACACAATGATTGCACATACAACATATATCACACAATCAAGGTATTCACATCACCATACCATTTATACAATTATAAGTCATGCACACATATCCACAATGTTCTCATGCATACTCATCACATAATTGTATACCCATTAAGCATTCGCAAGTTCATTAGACAATACACATACATTCATCATTGTATTCACATGTATTTCTATTTATCATAATTAATACGCATCGCACATCAACTAGGATTCACGCCCGGAGGCTACCCACAGTACACATCATCACAATAGACCATATCTATATCATATCATAGAGGTATTAACCTATGTGAAGCAACCAAACCATCACCACATGAACAACACAGCAAGAGAAAAATGCTGTCACATTCGCCTTCATTCGCCTGGCGAACCCTCGCAGCGAACCTTCGCCTGGCCTTCGCCTGGCGAACTCTCTCAGCGAACACTCGCTAGGCTTCGCCTGGCGAGACTTCCCAGCGAACCCAAGTCAGTAGCTACTGACTTCATTCACCACCATTCGCCAGCACCTTCGCTGGGCGAACCTTCGCTATCCAACCTCGCCTGGAGAACTCGCCAGCGAAGTCCACTGGAACTTAATCATAATTATTCGCCAGCATTCGCTAGGCTTCGCCTGGCGAGAGCCAGCGAACCTGCGCAGAACAGAACCCTATTCTGTCTTCTCCTTCACCAATCCATCATTAACCCTCTCTTACACATCCAAATCAGTATAAACAGCATCAATACATGTTACCCGACTATTCTACGGCATTATTACTCAGTTTCAACCGATTAAATCATCAATCTACCGATTAATCCAACATTTTGCCCTAAATGGAAAGTGATGGAAACTCTACCAAAACCCCAACCCAACATACATAACATCATACAATGATCAAATAGAAACATTTCTCACCCTTACCTCGATTAATCGGAGCTTTGATGTTGGTTCTTGATGATTTCCACTTTTCCTCTTCTTCTCTTCTCTTTCTCTTCTTTCTTCTTCTTTCCTCTTTCTTTCCAAAATGTTTTCTATCTTTCTTTTCTTTTCTTTCTCTCTTATATATTTCCTTTATTTTCCTTCCTTCCAATTTCCTTCTCAATTCTTTATTAATTCCAATTAATAAAAATTAATTTCCAACATTAATAAAAATCTCACTAAATCAATTAATTACTATAATTAATTATTTAATGAAATTTGGGCTGTTACAAAATGCACTAGTAGACAATAAAATGCTTCAAGGATGGGCCTTTATTTTCACATTAATACACGAGGAATGCTTATTACACCCTTATGAGTGCAATCCACACCTCTTAAAAACCAAAAATGTCTTTCAAGCATCTAGAGATACATCTCTGAACACACTCAAAATCACATAAGCCTTTGTTTTTTAAAGAACCGCTCCATAATGAACAAAATATGGTCCGAGGATGCATCTTCGTATACTATTTGGGTGTATCCGAAGATGCATCTTTGAAATACCCTCTGTACACATTTGAATATTTTTATTCAATGAGTTGATTTAAATAACGACTCAGTGATATTGTCAGAGATGCATATCCGGAAATGTCAAGCGGGAAATTGTATAAAACACCATATTACATATTCTTCATCTTCATGCTTAAAATAGGCACCATTTTTCAAAACCCTTAAAATACTTCTCTCATTCTCAATCAATTTTTCAACACTAAAAGATAAATCTTGTATTTCATTACATCAAAGAGACCAAAAGAAGTTGGAAGGTAAAGTTCATTTCATCCCTCATTCCTCGCATTAATATGCTTTTTGAGCTGGAAAAAAAAACGTTGAGTTTGGATATACATCTTCGGACAAAGTTTGGTGTGGTCCAGATATGCGTATCCGGATTGTCCCGATAGTTTGAGTTTTAAAGTTATTTTTATATTATTGATATTATTAAATATGGTGCACCTAAATATTTTTCCCAAAGCTATTGTGAGTGTGTATGTTAAACTGGTTGAAGTGAAGCATGGTGTTAAACCAGATGAAGTAAATGATAATGTTAAATAGAGTGCTTGACCGGGCGTCGTTGAGGTAGACGTTGGTGCACAATTTATGAATAAACAATAATTTATTGTTCATGAGGCGAATGATAAGGTCCTAAAGAGATTTTCTTGAATGCCTTAGAGAAGAAACTAGTTAATATTGCATATATTCAAGTTATCAAAGATATGTTTGAGGGGTATCGAATATTGTACAGACACAGTGTGGAGAGACAAACGATTTCCCATTACAATAGGATTGCATCAAGTTTCAACCATAAGCCCCTACCATTTTAATTTAATTTTGGATGTACTCGCATAACACATCAAAGAGATAGCACCAAGACATGTGTTTTTTTCATATGATATAGTCTTACTTGAAAAATCAGAGAAGGGTTTAAAGGAAAAGTTGGAGACTTGATATGAACTTTAGAAATGTGTGGATTTGGCTTAAGTAAAAGTAAGAAAAAGTATATGAATTGAGTTCAACAATAAGAGAAGTGTTTATAATCTATAGGTTAAAGTTGGAGACCATTGCATCCCACAAGTCATACGCTTTAAATATCTTGGGTTCGTAATATAAAATGATGGAAAGACATAAGGGGATGTAAGCCATCGAATTTGAGTTGGGTGGATAAAAGGACATCAGAGGCTTTATGTAATATAAGGTATCGTTCAAGTTAAAGGGAAAATTTTGTTTGACAGGGGTAAGACCTGCAATATTGTATGAGACAAAATGTTAGGCGGTTCAGAATCAACACGAGAAAAAAATAAGTGTATTAGAGACAAAGATGTTGTGTTTGATGTATGTTAAGATTAGACATGATAATATTAAAAATGACAACATTATAGAGAATGTTGGGGAAGCATCTATAATAGAAAAGATGCTTGAAAACTTGTAGATTTTATTGTATGAAAAATAGATCAAATAGAAAGAATTCAAACAACTAAAGATAGAAACATAATATTTGAAAAAAGATTATGGAAAAACTTGATTCATGTAGCTGTAATAATCAGTTGTGTTGTTCAATATTTTTTAGGTAGAGTTTTATTATGCAATCTTTTAAAAAAATTCAAATTTAAAAAGAGTTGTATCATTTGTGTTAGCTTTATTAATTATATGTTTTTTTTCTTTTTTTTATAAATATATTACCAATTATATTTAATACAATATTAAATAATTATTTAAATATCTCGCTTATCTTTTGGACATCTATAAAAAAAGTATTTTATATTAAAGGTAGAGTAGTATTTTTAATATATTATTCAATTAATATTATATATATATATATATATATATATATATATAATAGTCAAATCTGTTTTACTTTTAATCATGTATAAAGATATATACTTTAAAGTGCAGTCAAATATATTCTCTTTTTATATTTATATATTAATGAAATATTTATTACTTACCAGGCATAATATTTTTAATAAACAAAAAATTTAATGTTCAGAATGGACTCACGGCCTATATAAACCCAGTCCTCAAGAACAATGTTCCTAAACCAAAAACTCTAAAAGAACACATTTCTTGAAAACAATGGAGACAGCAAGAAAATATTCTCTAACAATGCTATTTTTGTTGGCATTTTTTATCATTGCATCAGGTATAAAACTATAAGATTTGTACTCTGAAATGTCTTTTATATTTTATATACAATATTATTTTTATTTCTGTTGTTTGTGCATGTAGATGTGGCTACAGAATCACAAGCCAGGGGAGTGAGTGAGAATATCCTCCAAGACTGTGTCAAAGATGCTGATTGTGTACGTAAGCATTGGCCTTGTCCACCTGGCACTATTCCTGTGTGCCTTCAACGCTCGTGTACATGTGTACACTAAATATAAGCCTCCAATTATACTAGTTTATAAATTGAGTAATAAAATATTGTAAAATAATCGTCATGTTTGGACGACAATTATAAATAAAATGGATTTCAACATATATTAAAGGTACAATATTCAAATAATTTCAATGTCTGATATATCTAAAACCCAATGTTTGTATACATGTTTATTTTTGTCTTAGATTATCATGCCTTCAAAATAAAAGTGCATACTAATAGTTTAAGAATTGATTGATGTATACGAATTTTTAGTAAAAATAAAATTAATGTATATGAATTAAATTTTGTACCGCACATACTTTAAATAAATAACATGTATCAATCACATCAGAGTCGGTCCAACATTTAATGTGAATTTTAAATGAGATTTTTTTTTAAATTAATGTAATATTAAATTTTTATTTGAACTTTTTTACTGCAAATTATTTATTAAAGTTTAGCTGCTGATAATTAAAATGATGACATAATTAGATTCATGGCCCCTTAACTTAATCTATGGTTAAATATTGATCCCTTACTTAATGAACATAGTTTATTTGGTCCGTTAATAATGTCTCGATTAAATTTTTATTAAAAAAATTTAACTATTTTTCAAAAACAGAATATCAGAGATTCTTTTTTCTTAAATTGTGTGTGAAAGGTTTGAAGTGAAAATATGAAAATTATATTTTTCGAAACTTGATCGCGTTAAAAATAAATTGATTCACAAACACCAAAGATGATTTTATGATGATACACAAAGATATTAAATTGATTCAGTTGTATATTCCATAAAGTGTGTTTATACAATGATTCAATATCAATGAATTCTAACCTCAATTGCTTCTCAAAATTTAATCATCAATTCAGCTTGATTAGACCAATTCTAACAAAACCTAACCTTACGCAATAAATCGCTACCAATTGAATAAACGATAAACTACATTAGAATTGAAAGAACTAAGCATGTAAATTCTACTAAAAAATTAAATGCAAGAGTAAGGGCAAGAAATGACACTGAGATTTATAGTGCTTCGGCGTTTGTCCTCGCTTTACCTATACGCACGCTCTTCAATGGTTTCCATTGTTGCACCCCAAAATTTGTCATCTTATTTCTAACCCTAACTTGTTTGTGCTTCTCATTCATATGCATCTCCAATAGGTCATGACAATCATAATCATGCATTTAATTAGGCTTCTAAGGCATGGGACCAAAGTATTATGTGCAAGATGAGATTTCTCTATCCTTGTGAATCCCTCTTCCTCATTTAGGGAGGATTCGAGTTGTTTCTTCATCAGTCGCGTGTGAAAGCTAGAGTTTGGATTCTTGGTCAGGGTGAGTTCATTGTTCCTCTAACTGTAAGTTTCTCTGCTTTCAAGACTCCCCAAGTGTAACACCTCAATCTAACCCGACAGATAATTAAGGAAAACAGAATCAGAGTGCAACAAATTTTGTAAACATGACGGTCGTAAGGGGCTGTCACGACCGTGACGGTCATGACGATCGTAAGGAAGTTGTGACGAGCGTCACATCAACAAATTATGGGTGTTACAATTTCAACTCACAGAAACATATATTTCACAATTCAATTAGACAACATGCATTTAGTAATGATACATAGCACAGAAGCTTGGATGAACATACAACCATAACTTGATTAACATTTTGATTACAAGGCATCTTATTAATTTGCAACCGAATATAAAACATTTTCAACATTTAGCATGATTAAAGCAGGACCATGAAACTTGCAACAAAACTCCATTAAAATTCAGCAAGTAATTATCTTGCATCAATTCAACATAAACAACGAGTTTCAACCATAAAAATCAGCACTACTAATTCATCGGTATAGTGCATCCAACCAACATTTGGCACTTAACAGCAGCCACCAATTTAATAAAAAATACTTGATAAAATTCAGCAACAAGGAAATTAAATAAAAGCAATAACATCAATCGTTCATCCCCCAAGAGTGCTACGTATCAGAGCGACCAACAACCTTAAACGAAAAGCTACACTTTCTTCCGGATTACCTGCAAGTTACCACCAACGGAGGTAACATACAACGTAAAGGGTGAGATATCAACAATATAACATAAGGCATGATAAAAGTCATGTCAGAACATTATCACAGCACTGTAATTCCAGCAGTTCGCAAAATATTATCAATAATTAAACCGCAATAATTCGGTATTCATATCCACAACAATTATCATCATAACTCAGCAACTCATCAAAACAACTCAACAACGCAACTCAACAATGCGACTCAACTGTGCATATGCATGTGGTACCATTTTGGGAGACAACACTCCACAATTATTCGGGAGACTCACTCTACAATTATCCGGGAGACTCACTCCACAATCATTCGGGAGACTCACTCCACAATTATCCGGGAGACTCACTCCACAATTAGCCGGGAGACTCACTCCACAATTATCCGGGAGACTCACACCACAATCATTTTATTTTGTCATTAAAGACACAACCGTCACCAATCCAGGCCAAATGATATGCTATGAGATGCAACTATTATGGATTATAACACAACAATAATAACTGTGCAACAACCGTGCAGCAAGGCATCAAGTCTACAACCAATTATCCATAACAGAACATCACATTTCGCATATATTATGGACTCACCACTTCAACCTGTTCATATCAGAGAACTACCAACAGTATCGTTCCTACGAATAAGACTCTAACACATTTTCGCAGAGAACAATTAAAAACAACCTCGTCTCTACAATTGAGAACTCAACAGCATTTTCATGTCAGAGAACAACTGACAACATCATTACTATAAATAAGAATTCAATACATTTTCATATACTTTCATACGGGTAATATAACTACAACTTCTAATTTAATTAAATAGGGACATAATAACAACACCTTCTTAATAAATGGGAAAATAGCGCGTGTCGGCACCGTTTCCCAGTTTTCCCCAAAATTAATGACATAACACACTCATTCATACACAGACATGCATTAACCCTTAGTATTTCTCAGGCACAGGTAAACATTAACCCTTAATATTTCTTCAACCTACGGGAACTAACCCCATGATTCAATTCTCTACCTGAAGTCGATCAAGTAAGAGCATAATAACAACCTTTCCTCAACAACTGGGAAATTAGCGCGTGTCAGCGCCGATTCCCAACATTACTACATGGAACTAATGACATAACACTAATTCGGCGTAGACAAGCATTAACCCTTAATATTTCTCAACCTACGGGAACATTTACTATGGGAACATTACTATGGGAACATTCCTACCGGAATATTACTACGGTAACATCACTACGGGAACGTTACTACGGGAACATTAACCCTATGATTCAATTCCCTACATGAAATCGATCATACCCATAGTTATAGAATTGAACCCCACCCTTACCTTTGGATTGAGGACAACTCTAAACTTCCGATTTGCTCTCCGGTGACTCTTCTGCAACTACCTTCAATTCTTTCTGGCGGATAATTCTTCTGTTCTTACTTTCTCCAGAGTCACGTTCCTTTTTCCTTCTCTTCAACCTTTTTCCTCAATTTTTGGTTTTCTGAACAGTTTATCGTGTTTTTCCTCTTTCCCCCACAACCTCTCTAATAACTCCCTAATTCACATTATTCCATCTACTACTACTACTACTACTACTACTACTACTACTACTACTACTAATAATAATAATAATAATAATAATAATAATAATAATAATAATAATAATAATAATAATAATAATATTACTACTAGTTATAAATTATCATCATTATTAATTATATTATATTATTATCAAACTCAACGATTTATTAAATGGTTTCCTATACTTTAAGGACACCCACCAACGCTCTCAGACACACTCCCACATAAAGGCACACTAACAATTCATAAATAATTTAATTAAAATGAACGCGCGTTACACCAAGAACAATCGGACTTGGGTTTTCTCGGGTTTAAACTATGCAATTGGAATTCATCGGACTTAGGGTTTTTATGATCCTATACCCTTCGATGTCACTTGCTTCAAGGTCTTCATTGCCAACAAGTGATCCGAGTTTCATTATTGGTTTCTAAAGAGAATTTGAATTAGATTTGTCAAGCCTCTGTTTCATCTATGTGCATTCAAGGCAGGAAGATTAGGGTTTCTAACCTTTGGTATTTAAGCTTGCTAAGTGTCATTCAATTGAGGTTCATTGCAAAGTACAAGTTGATTTGGACTTGCAGGTGAAGTTTAGTTTGGTTTTTTTTAAAGAGTAGTCAGTCTTTGAGTTTATTCTAATCAAGTTTGTCAAAAATTGGTTGAAAGACGCATTTAAATGGACTTTTGGGGAAAGCGATTTACTTGGGGTTCAAAGGCATGAGCATCTGGTTTCAAGTTTGATTTTAAGTCATGTCTCGAGAAATTTCGGACCAATGATACAAGTTTCTTTTCAAGAAATGCTTCAAGTTATTCAAGCCAATTTTGTTGTCAAACCTTTTCAAAAGTAGCAAAAGAATTCAAGGATTACCACAAAAATTCATTGGTCAAGGATAATCACTTCCGAATTAATCTCATATTAAGATCCAAGGTTTGAAAAGTGAACACAATGCTACATTATCAAGTTCTATCTCCATTCAAAATGTTCAAGTTTCAACTCTATTTAAATTCAATTCAAGTCCCATTTTCATTTCCATTTATTTCAAATTTCATATTCAAGTGTCAAAACCATTCAATTGTCTATTTCAATTCAAGTTCATTTCAACAATTCATTCAAATTTCAAACTGCCCTTTTCTTTTTCTAAATCTATTCTAAATTCAATTTATAAGTCCATGTTTCATTCCAATTTCTAAATCTTTCAAATTTCAAGTTCATTCCATTTAATCTCATCATTTTAATGTCCATTCAATTTCAATTTATTCAAGTGTAATTTTTTATTCAAAATTTCAAGTTATTTCTAAATTTCATGTACAAATTTTCAATAAGTTCAAAATTATTTTCTAAAATTACAAGGTTTATTCAAAAAAGAATTCAAAGCCCATATTCAACTCAAAGCTCCACAAAGTCCATACAAAATTCAGCAAATTAAAAAAAAAGAGATAAATTTATCACAAAAGACAAAGGAAAATGACAAAGTAGAGCTGCACATGAAAATAATCTGCACCATTCGTACTATTCTGCTACATCCACATCCTGCCAAAAAACCACCAACACATTTACACTGCACCAATTCCACATAACATAAAAAAATCCAAGTACTCCAAGCCATGTGCTGCTACTACTCGTATCACCATCTGCAGCTACTCTACACTTCAAAACAAAACCTATGTGCAATCCTTCAACAACGACAACACCAATGCAAGCCTTGCAAATCCGTATAAATGCCTACACTACAATCTAAAATACAAAGGCGTACCACATAAAACTTAACAACCCTCCGAAACTGTGCCACACATACACCAAAGTATAAGCCTGCTACACCCAAACAGCCAGCAAAACCATACGACACATGCATGATACTACTATCAGCATAACAACAATAACAACACAAGACTGCACAAACCTACCACAACCAGACAAATCTCCTTATACTATTAAACTTAAAGAAGAATTTTAAATTGTTTTAAAAAAGGCAGAATTAAAGAAGAAGGGGGATCGAAAAATAAAAAGGAGGAGAAGGAGAGAAACAGGGGGCATATATAAAAAACCAGAGAGAAAACATTAGCAAAAAAAAATTCCAAAGAAAAAATTCTCAACACAAACCTTCAATCGTTTACTCCTTCATCAACTTCGCGAACCACTCATAACAACCGTGAAAACCTTATTCACAACCATCAAAACAACAGTTTAAACACAATCATATCCTTCTTCCATCCAAACCTCACCATGAGGACCACACAAAAAAACCTGGTATGCTACACATTGTTCACCCTTCTCCACGACAAACCACCACGGCGCCTTTAGCAAGCCGTTTCCGCCGTAAATCCAACACACATCCACACCACCACTCGCAGCACATATAACCACCGCATCTGTTGCATAAAACAATATTCACCTCCCTTAATTCACATCCCCTCAGCTGGAAACCTCTAAACCACCACCTCCATTAAACAACAACAACACTGTCGCCATTGAGAATCAAAGCGAAAGAAAAAGCGAGAGAGACGAAGGAGCAGCACGAGGCCAAGAGAGTGGATCCGCGTGAACAGAAAGGAAAAGGAGAGATCGAAATCGAGCAAGTGTTGGAAATAATGAATATTTATTTCCATTAAGTTGTTCCAAAATGACAAAGTGAGTGATATAGTTAATTGGCAATAAATGCTTCAAATAAGTCCCACATTGGAAGTGGAGTAAAATTAAATAGCATTTATAAGACCCTTGGAACAATATACTTTCCAAAGGAGTCAAAGAGGATAAAGTGCCACATTGTCATATGTGGTGGTCCCAAGCCTTATGTCACTTGTCTCATACAAAACACCCCTCGCCGGTGTCGCCACCAGCGACACCGGCTCCGGCTCCGGAACCGGATCCGAGGGCATGGGCGTAGAGGCGCTAGTGGCGGCTTGTAGACGGCACTTGAGCACTTAGACACGACGCATCGGAGCAATCGGGCTATTCGCGGCGTTAATGAGGCGGCGCTCCGGCCGCCTCCAGCGGGCGGACCGGCCTTCGACCGGGATACTGCGAATTTGTTTTAGTTATCGCTCCAGATTTTATTCATTGCCTAGAGTTTGAATTTTGAGTTTAAATTCGAAGTTTATTTGAACCATTGCAAATGCTCATTAGAAAGTGTTGTTTCATGAAGAGTTGCAAACTTCCAAAACGACACATGCATGGCTATAAATATATGCTTGTTACTTCGAAATCAAATACTCCAAAAAATCTGATGTCCTATTCTATATAATTCCATACGTTTCCTTGCATTTGAATCTTCACCAGTCTTGTGCAGTTTCGAGAAAAGGCTGACTTATCCTGGGTATTCAGGTTGTTCCAACTCTACGACAATTTGAGAGTGTGCTTGAAATACTTTTAAGGAAAGTGATTTCATTCACGATTCAGTCTGGATCCATTCGACCTTGAAGAATTATCTAACAATCTTAAAAGTATTTGTATCATGGATTCCGACGTTGTTGTTTCAAGCATCAAAGTTATGAATCAGGATCTTGTCAAATTGGATCGCTTCGATGGAAACAACTTTACCAGATGGCAAGACAAGATGACATTCCTGCTTACTGCACTCAAGGTTCACTATGTCTTGAATCTTGATCTAACACCAATTCCAGAACCAACTGAAGATGATTCTGACCAACTCAAGAAGGAGCGCATGCTGCGAAAGGAGGACGAATTGCTATGCTGAGGACATATTCTGAACATGCTGTCTGACCGCCTATACGACCTATACACGGACAATCCGTTGGCTAGAGACATATGGAATTCGCTGGAGTTTAAATTCAAAGCCGAAGAAGAAGGTACAAAGAAGTTCTTAATTTCCAAATACTTTGATTTTAAATTTATAGATTCTAAGCCCATACTTCCCCAAGTGCACGAATTGCAAGTCCTGGTGACCAAAATCAAAGCGGTGAAAATAGACATTCTTGAAACTTTTCAAGTTGGTGCAATCATCGCTAAGTTACCAACTTCGTGGAAAGGCTATAAAAAGAAACTGTTGCACAGTTCTGATGATTTTTCCTTGGAGAAAATCCAGAAACATCTTCGAATCGAGGAGGAATCGAAGGAGAGGGAAAAATCAGAATTTGCGGGTCTTTCCAAAGCCAATGTTGTGACCAGCAAGGAAAAGAAAAAACATGATGTCAAGAAAAGTCATCTCGCACCAAAAAGGGAACATACCAAGTTCAAGAATTTTGGTGGTCCGAAGGGTCCGAAAAGTGGATGCTTTGTATGTGGAAAACCTGGACACTATGCTCGAGATTGCAGGCAAAATAAATCAAAAAAGGAGATCAATGCAGTTAATGCTAATGATGATGTAATTGCTACTGTGAGTGAAATTATGGCAATCAAAGGCAAAGTCCAAGGCTGGTGGTATGATACATGTGCCACGGTTCATGTCTCATATGACAGGGCTGCATTCAAAACATATTCTGAGACAAATGATGGACAAGAAGTCCAAATGGGAAATGAAGTACGATCTAAAGTTGTTGGAACCGGAACGGTCAAACTCAACTTCACTTCTGGAAAGAAAGTTACTCTTGTCAATGTGCTTCATGTCCCAGACATGAATAGGAATCTTGTTAGTGGGGATTTATTGGGAAAACCGGGTATTAAATCTGTGTATGAATCGGGCAAACTTATTTTGACCCGTAATGGTGTGTTTGTTGGAAAAGGATATTCCGTTGAAGGAATGATCAAACTATGTATTACCGATAATATGATTAATGAAATTTCTAATTCTACTTACATGCTTGATTCAGTTACTTTATGGCATAATAGATTAGCACATATTGGTATTAGTTCAATGAAGAGACTAATTAAATTTGGCTTGATATCATGTAATATCAATGATTTCAATAAATGTGAATTATGTGTTAAATCAAAGATGATTAAGAAACCTTTCAAAAGTGTTGAAAAAAATACAAATCTGCTTGATCTTGTACATTCAGACTTGTGCGAATTTAATGGCATGTTGACCCGTGGGGGAAATAGATATTTCATTATATTTATTGATGATTGTTCCAGATACACATATGTATATCTCTTAAAGCATAAAGATGAGGCTTTTAATGCCTTTAAGATTTATAAAGCAGAAGTGGAAAATCAATTAAGTGGAAGTATAAAAGTCCTTAGGAGTGATAGGGGCGGTGAATACTTTTCTACTGAATTTGATGCATTTTGTGAAGAATACGGTATAATACATGAATGTTCGGCGCCTAGAACACCACAACAAAATGGCATAGCCGAAAGAAAGAATCGAACATATCAAGAAATGATGAATGCCATGTTAGTGCATTCCGAACTACCTTTCAATTTGTGGGGCAAAGCCTTATTATCCGCTTGTCACATAATAAATAGAATTCCTTTAAAGAAAACTGGAATTTCTCCATATGAGGTATGAAAGGGCATGACACCTAATATTGGCTATTTTAAGGTGTGGGGGTGTGTGGCATACTACAAAAACATGGATCCTAAAAGAACCAAGTTGGGTCCTCGAGGGATAAGATGTGCCTTTGTAGGATATGCGCAAAATAGCAAAGCATATAGACTTTTAAATTTAGAGTCTAATATTATTGTTGAATCCCGGGATGTAGAATTCTTTGAAAATCTTATCACTAAGAATAAAGAATCTTGTGAAGAAGACTCTTCTCAGATTATAGAAATACAACCTGAAGGCACATCTCGAATCATTGAATCACAACCCGAACCTAGGATAAGCAAAAGAGTCCAGAAAATAAAGAACCTAGGACCAGACGAAATTGATTCTCAATCCATTTCATTTTATCTGGTTGAAGGGAATAGTACAAAGTTTATTAAAAACATTCCGGTAATTCTTCAAGTAGGGGAAGATCCTAAAACTTATAAGGAAGCAATAGTTTCAAGAGACTCCTCTTTTTGGAAAGATGCTATTCGAGATGAAATGGATTCAATTATGTCCAACCACACTTGGGAACTTGTTGATTTACCAAAGGGATCAAGACCCATTGGATGCAAGTGGGTGTTTAAAAAGAAATATCATAGTGATGGTACATTAAACACTTATAAAGCAAGATTAGTGGAAAAAGGATTTAGACAAAAGGAAGGTATAGATTATTTTGACACTTATTCACCTGTAGCAAGAACAACCACTATAAGGTTGTTATTTGCTTTAGCATCTTTGAATGATCTGATTGTTCATCAAATGGATGTTAAAACAGCATTCCTAAACGGAGATCTCGATGAGGAAATCTACATGGAACAACCAGAAGGATACGTCCTTCCTGGAAATGAACAAAAGGTGTGCAAACTTGTCAAATCTCTATATGGCTTAAAACAAGCACCAAAACAATGGAATCAAAAGTTTGACTCTACGATAATGTCAAATGGATTTACTCCTAATTCTTGTGACAAGTGTTTATATACAAAAGTGTATAATAACACTGTAATATTTTTGTGTCTTTATGTTGATGACATGCTAATAATTAGCAATAAACTTAATGGAATTTTAGAAACAAAAAGGTTTCTAACTTTCACCTTCAAGATGAAAGATCTTGGACTTGTTGACACAATTTTAGGAATAAAAGTTAAGCGAAATAGTGGGGGTTATGAACTTAATCAAACACATTATATTGAGAAAATGCTTGATAAGTTCAAACACCTGAAATTCAAGGAAGTAACTACTCCATTTGATCATGTAATCAAACTTGAAAAGAATGATGGAAGAGCAGTGGCTCATTTAGAATATGCAAGTACGATTGGATGTCTTATGTACTTAATGCAATGTACCAGACCCGATATATCGCTTGCAGTTAGTAAAATGAGTAGATTTACTAGTAATCCAAGTAATGAACATTGGAAGGCAATCACGAGGATATTTGGTTATTTGTTGAAAACCAAAGATCTTGGCCTTCATTATGGTAGGTTTCCTGCTATATTAGAAGGATATACCGATGCGAGTTGGATCTCTAATGTAGGAGATCATAAATCTACAACTGAGTGGATATTTACACTAGTTGGATGAGAAATTTCTTGGAAGAGCAAGAAACAAACATGCATCACTCTTTCGACCATGGAATCAGAGTTCGTGGCTCTCGCTTCCGCTAGTCAAGAAGCAGAGTGGTTGGTGGATCTTCTTTTGGAAGTTCCATTGGCTAAAGACAACGTTTCAAAAGTGATGATACACTGCGATAGTCAGGCCACTTTGGCAAGAGCATTTAGCGAAGTGTATAATGGAAAGTCTAGGCATATAGGACTTAGACATTCGTTCGTGAGAAAACTGATTAAGGATGGAATCATTTCACTCACGTTTATACAAACAAGCTATAATTTGGCTGATCCGTTTACTAAGCCACCGGCTAGAGACTTAGTAAAAACAACCTCGAGAGGTATGGGGTTGAAACTCCTTGAGTAAGAGTTCCGACAACGGCGGCAACCCAATCTTAAGTTAACAGAACATTAACTTTAAGATTTTCAATGGGTAATAACAAGTCGTTGATTTGGATAATTGTCTAACATTTTGTAATTATGTTGACCTTGGAAATGAGGGTTAAGTTTTATTTTAAACTCTTAATGAAGTTCAATACCGAGGGTACGTATCTATTGGAAACAGATACAATATGAATTTCACCTATGTGAATTCTGAGATGGAGCCGTCTCAAAGTGAGAGTTGGAGTTTCTCTCATAAAAAATTCATGAAACAGGATAGCACATGGCCATAAATAAGTGCTAAGAGAGTTATGCAGAGGAAGAATCTTTAAGGAGTGTGTGTAAGGTAACACCGGTCTATCCATATGGATTCATGGTTTAAAAGTATTGCTACCTAATATTCCGATTAAACTTTGTGTTATCCTAACTAAGGTTAAGTTTAAAATCGAAAGATACTTAACTGTATTAACACTTCTTATGTCTCATTTCTGGAATTATTATTTTGTCATTATTAGAACAAGTGGGGGATTGTTAGAAATAATGAATATTTATTTCCATTAAGTTGTTCCAAAATGACAAAGTGAGTGATATAGTTAATTGGCAATAAATGCTTCAAATAAGTCCCACATTGGAAGTGGAGTAAAATTAAATAGATTTTATAAGACCCTTGGAACAATGTACTTTCCAAAGGAGCCAAAGAGGATAAAGTGCCACATAGTCATATGTGGTGGTCCTAAGCCTTATGTCATTTGTCTCATACAAAACACCCCTCGCCGGTGTCGCCACCGGCGGCTCCGGCTCTGGCTCCGGAACCGGATCCGAGGGCGTGGGCGTAGAGGCGCTAGTGGCGGCTTGTAGACGGCACTTGAGCACTTAGGCACGACGCATTGGAGCAATCGGGCTATTCGCGGCGTTAATGAGGCGGCGCTCCGGCCGCCTCCGGCGGACGGACCGGCCTTGGGCCGGGATACTGCAAATTTGTTTTAGTTATCGCTCCAGATTTTATTCGTTGCCTAGAGTTTGAATTTTAAGTTTGAATTCGAAGTTTATTTGAACCATTGCAAATGCTCATTAGAAAGTGTTGTTTCATGAAGAGTTGCAAACTTCCGAAATGACACATGCATGGCTATAAATATATGCTTGTTACTTCGAAATCAAATACTCCAAAAAAATCCGATGTCCTATTCTATATAATTCCATACGTTTCCTTGCATTCGAATCTTCACTAGTCTTGTGCAGTTTCGAGAAAAGGCTGACTTATCCTGGGTATTCAGGCCGTTCCAACTCTAAGACAATTTGAGAGTGTGCTTGAAATACTTTTAAGGAAAGTGATTTCGTTCACGATTCAGTCTGGATCCATTCGACCTTGAAGAATTATCTAACAGCAAGAGAGGTTAGATGAAAGATGAGAAAACAATGTTGTTGTCTTGTTCTTTTCCTCAGTTACGTTTTTTTTTTATATTCAGTGGTCGTGTTTTATCCATGTAGGGTTTCCTTGACCTTCTTTTGTGCTTGTGGATAATCAGACCAGATTTGGGTCCAAACCCAACCCGTGTTACATAATAAACCACTCGTGTCCCATTCGGGCTTGCATGTCACTCTTATTTATTTTGTTTTATGTATTTATAATTTATTACTTTTACAAGTTTAAATTAGTATTTAATTTCTTTTAGTTAAATATTATTACATATTTAATTGTTATTTAAGTTTTTTCTTAGTTAATTATTAGTACAATCTTCAAATGGTATTTAAGTTCCTTTAGTTAGTTTTTTTTCAATATTAATAGTAATTAGAGTAATTAGTTTAGTAGTTAAATTAAAAAATTTCAAAAAAAATCTCTTAATTAGTTTGTGTGAATTAATCTTTTCTAATGTTGATTTGTATTTAGAATTTAAATATTTATATTTTTAACTTGTGGTCACTTAGATTTTTAATTTCTATTAATTAATCAATTTGACTTCTAACTTCGTGAGTTTGTAACTTAGATTCCTTTTGCTTGATCTTGTGATTTTGTTTCTTGCATTGACTATCTCTTTCTCAACTAGTTCCCATCAAAACCAGCTCCCATCTTGCCACCAGTTTTTGCCTGGTAGTCTACCCCTTTTAAAACCAGATCTCGTCTAGTAGCTCACCTTCAAAATCCAATTGATTGGAAACCAAAAAAAAACAATCACTATCAACTTGGTCCTACGTCTAACCACATCCCAGCCATACATGGCACAATCATCCCAAGTGGCTCACATATCCTTATATCCCCAGCAGTATGAGCCTACATCAACATTTTGCATACATAATCATCATTGTATTACATTGCAAAACGCGTAGCATTTCCATTTTATATGGAGCATTACGCCATAGAAAAATTCAAACATGCATGCGGAGCATAAGCCAGGTTTGATACCCTCCTTTCCAAACTTTTCCCCAACAGAAAGTGGTGTAACTCAGGAGAGATTGTTTAACCTTATCTCTAAGCAGGTGCTTTAACTAATCCTTAGAGTAGTAGATTCGTTAATTTTACCATTTGATCTTTGTTCCCTAGCAGAGTCATATGTCTAGGATTTCATTATCCTCTCAGAGTCGTTTAGCGATTAACTATTGGCTCGTTCACCCATCATTCGAGTATTAGATGCGTAAATCTCAATGTTTTCATGATGATCGATCTCAGTCGGCACTCGTCTGTGTTTGTTTCAATATCATCAATACTCGTTCTATTGATCTTAGATTCTAGACACTTGTCGTGCTTTTTCAACACTCGTCCGTGTTTGTTTCAGTTTCCTAAATATTCATCCATGTTGATCTTATATTTTTATACACCTGTCAGTGATCTTTCAACACTCGTCTACATTTGATTAATTTCTTCAATACTTAGTCCGTATTGATCTCAGTCCCTTTTTGTGATCTTCAATACTCGTTTGTGTTTATTTTAGTTTCATCAATACCGGTTGTATTGGTCTTAGATTTTTAGACACTCGTCTGTGATCTTTTAATACTCGTCCTTATTTGTTTCAGTTTCTTCAATACTCGCTCGTATTGATCTCAGACACTCGTTATGCTCTTCAACATTCGTCTGTATTTGTTTTTGTTTCATCAATACTCATCTGTATTGATATTAGACAATCGTTTGTGTTCATCTCTTTTGGTTTCAAGCGCTCGTCCGTGACATTTCGTCCGCATTAATTTTAGACATTTGTTCGTGTACATTTCATGTTTTTATACCTCTTATCATTTGTTCCCTAGTAGAGAAGTTTGTCCCTTTTGAAGAGTGACAATCCTCACCAAAGACTCAGAGATTTTGGGTGTGAAGAATTTTGTTTTGTGTGTTTATATCTTCACGTGTGTTTTTGTGTATTAGGTTTTCTTGTGAGCCAAGCAATTATCACCTTGATGATTGTATTAGACTAGAGTGGTTTCTAAGTGGTGTTTTGGTTGTTTCACTCTAAGCTTTTAAGCAAGAGTGCTATGTATCTTGATTGAAGCTTTTCAGCAAGATCAAGATTTGTTTAAAGTGTGTCTTCTTTTTTAATCTGGTTGTATTTGATTGATATCACTGATGCGATTGAAGGGGAGTGAGTAGGAACTCAGGTCTAGAGTTAGATTGAAATTGCACTGGGTAGGTCTTAAGTGAAGAGTGCAAACTGGTTGTTTGGCTTTGAATTAACACTACTTATAGTGGATTTCCTCCCTGGCTTGGTAGCCCTCAGAGTAGGTGTGATTTGTACCGAACTGGGTAAACAATTTCCTGTGTTCTTTACTGCTTTCATTACTTGTTTACTGCTAAGTTTAATCATATGTTTAGAAGCAGATGTCATAACATTCGACATAACATCGACTGTCTGTTACTAGAGTTTCAATTGGCATCAGAGCAGGCACCCTGCCTGTTATTTTCTGGGTGAGATCTAGGGACGATAAATTCTGGTACTATGGACAAGGATGTAGGATTTGTGAATAGACCACCCATTCTGGATGGATATAACTATGACTACTGGAAACCTAGGATGATAGCATTCTTGAAATCTTTGAATAGAAAGGCCTGGAGAGCATCTAATTCAGGATGGGACATCCAGTGAAGACAGAGAAAGACGGATCAACGGTGATAATACCTGAAGAAGAGTGGAGTAAAGAGCAAGAAGCTTTGGCTCTAGGAAATTCTAAGGCCTTGAACGCTCTATTCAATGGGATAGATAAGAATATCTTCAGACTTGTGCATCACTGTGAACTGGCCAAAGAAATTTGGGATACTCTCAAAACAACTCATGAAGGTACCTTCAAGGTCAAGATGTCTAGACTACAGATGCTGACTACTAAGTTTGAGAATCTAAGGATGAAAGAGGATGAGACCATTCATGATTTCTACATGAGTATTCTTGAGATTGCCAATACCTCATGAGCCTTAGGAGAGAAAATTTCTGAAGAAAAACTTATAAGAAAGATTCTCAGATCATTGCCCAAAAGATTTTCCATGAAGGTTACTACTATAGAAGAGGCTCAAGATATCAGCAACATGAAGGTTGATGAACTCATTGGTTCCCTCCAAACCTTTGAGATGGGGATGTGTGAAAATGCTAAAAAGAAGAACAAAAGCATAACTTTTGTATCAAACACTAAAAAGGACTCAGATGAAGGCAATGGTGGAAGTGGAGAAAATTTATCAGAAGCTATAGCTATGCTTGCAAGATAATTCAACAGATTGATAAGAAGAATAGATCAGAAGACCAGACCTAATGTCAAGAACATCCCCTCTGACACCAGCAGAAGAGTTGAAACTGAAGAAAAGTCCAACCAAGGCAAAGGAATTCAGTGCCATGGATGTGAAGGCTATGGTCACATTAGAGCTGAATGTCCCACTTACCTCAAGAAGCAAAAGAATGGACTATCTGTCACCTGGTTTGATGGAGATTTTGAGAGTGGGTCAGAAGAAGAATCTGCAAAATATGTCACTTCACTAACTAGTGTATGTGTATCTGATGATGATTCTAGTGAAGATGAGCTGACTTTTGATAAACTTGCAGCCTCATATAAAAAGTTATGTATCAGAAGTGTAGAAGTGTGCCAATAAGGGGAGAAGAAAAAGAAACTCATAAAGGAGTTTGAGGCTGAGAAGAAAGAGCATCTTGCAATTATAGACTCACTCAACAGTGAGGTAATTTTTCTGAATTCCAAACTTGATCAGATGTCAAAGTCTATCAGGATGTTAAACAATGGAACTGACACTCTATAAGAAATTCTACAAGTTGGTCAGAAAGCAAGAGACATGTCTGAAATAGGTTTTGTTGGTGAACAGGGACCCACCTTGGGGTTCAAAAGGTCAAAACCTAAAGATCATGTGACAAATCGGATGTCAATACCAATGTCTCAACATCATGGGAACAGAAGCATAAACCAGACAAAGAGAAAGTTCCAAAGGTGGAGGTGTCACTACTGTGGAAGATTTGGACACATAAAGCCTTTTTGCTTCAGGCTGTATGGATTTCTCAGCCACACTCATCAAGCCAAACCCAAACAGGATACTCTTAGCAAGAAACAACAATGGGTGGCTAAGGATGTTGCTCTAATAGCTCATACCTTTCTAAGGGTATCAGCCAAAGAAGACTGATATTTTGATAGTGGTTGTTCAAAACATATGACTGGAATAAAGAACTTATTGGTGGACATCAAACCTCATTCCACTAGTTATGTGACCTTTGGTGATGGAGCTAAAGGGAAAATTGTAACACCCCAAATTTAATTGGAATATTTTAATTTATTTATTTAATTAAGAATATTCATTTTCAGTGATTTTCGGTGGTTTTGTGGAATTTTGAAGAATTATGCATAATTGGGTTATTTATTTTGAATAATAGTATATAATATGAAGATATTAATATTATTATGAATTAAAATAAATATAAGTGAAAGAAGGGCAAATTGGACATTTAAGAGGAGTTAGTGAGGGTGTTATGGGAAAAGCCCAAATTGTGAGGCCCAATACTAGGTTTGACAAAATAGAATTCTGAAGGGAATTAGGATTCATTTGTGAACCGTGAATAGTATTGTGGTCAGAGAGCTCTGAGGAGAAGATTGGGGGCAGAAGATTCCTGGAGATAATCGTGAAGGCTTTGAATCGACTAAGGTATGAGGAGTATAACTTTTCATGATTTTCCATGTGTAACTTTCGATATAATTATGGTTGATTTACGAGTTTAAGGGTTTTATGGAGAATTATGAGAAAAATGGATTTTTGGCCTTCGTGGCCTAAATCTATTATGAAGATTGTAACCGTAGGGATTTTGAGGGTAGAGATGAGAAATTATGATCTTTGGCCTTCGTGACCTAAACCGATTATAGGTAAATCTAGCCGTGGTTCAATTGGGAAAAAAGGGATTTTGACCTTCGTAGCCTAAATATGATTTTGGGAACTCTGATGTTGTGGTGTAGTGGTAGGTATTCTTGACAGTTAAAGCATAATATGAGAAAGGGAAACCTTAGGCCTTCGTGGCCAAAATCTTGAATTGTTATATGTCTGACCATGTAGGAATATGAATATTCAAATGTGAGTAACTCTAATGTCTTGGGGTGTAATTGAAGGAAAAATTGTGATTTAGAGCTGAATATGTTACGAGATTGGCCTAATAAACCGTAGCTTTTGTGCCTTTATCACCGTAGGACCTTAGGGATAATTTAGGGATGTTTTGGGGGCATTGGGGAAGTGAATCGTGTGGACTTTTGGATTGATTTAGGTTTTGGAGCGTAATAGTGTTTTGTTGTCCGTCACGACTGTTCATGTTTTCGGTCGAAATCGTTTTGGACGTAACTTTTGATCCGTAAGTTTGTTTTAGCCCCCGTTTGAAGAGTTGGAAAGCTAATGAACAAGGCTATAACATAGTATAGATAAGGGAATTGGTTTCCCAATATTTTTATATCTAATTATGTTTGAGAAGTAAATTGTGTATATGTTCTATTAATGAATCATGTTCTGATTCAGTGATGTCTTGATGTGTTGATGCTGCAATTTTCCTGATGAATTACCATGAGGGTAACTGTAATAATATGTGATAATATGATGAATTAACACGAGTAGTACTGTGAAGTTTATGTAATTAATAGGCGATAATATGAGAATTATCGTGAGTATAATTATGAATTAATATGTGATAATATGTGATAATATGTGATAATATGATGAATTAATATGAGTATGACTGTGAGCACTATGTGATTTGTATATCGATATATGATGATTTTTATGTTGTATGATGATGATTATTATGATTATATGATGACATGATGTATGATGATGATTATTATGATGAGCTATGATGACATGACGTATGATGATGATTATGATGATGATGAATATGATGAATGATGATGCACCTATGATGTTGTTATGAGGATGATTTGTGACGTGTGCATCATGCATTCATGGACTTCGGTTCAAGACCTCGATTACTTTGGCTTCAATCCCATTGTGTGGATGTGAAGTGTTTTGATGTGCTCTGGTTCTCTAGCAGAATCAATCCTATTTATGGGGATCTATGGAGGGTTGATGGCCCAGTGTCCATCGTGCTGTGATGATTGGTACCACATACATTGATTCTTGTTGCATTTGTATTTATGGGTCTTTTGTATGATTTATGACGTTGTGACCTTTGAGGCATATTGAAGGATATGAATGTGTTGAATATGATTATGATTCCATTTATATGTTGATTTTTATACATTGGTTATTATGAATTATTTTACTCACCCTGCCTGTTTGAATGTTACCTCCACGTGGGTAACATGCAGATGACCAGGTTTAGCCGTGGACGCCGTCGAGGATGTTTTTGAAGTTTTTGAGTGGTTAGCCTTTTTGGTTAGCTTAAGAGGTCTTGCTCTGATATGTAACATCGGGTTAGGTTCTTTTGAGTTAAACTATATTTTACTTTGATTTTATTTTGATTATCTTCCCTGATGAGGAAAAGCTTGATTTATGCCCTTGAGTTTTGCTGCTTTGTGTGATTTGATGTATTTTGAGAAAACCCGTTATTTACGGAGCCTTGACCTATTTTTGAGGATTTGAGAAATGTACGCCCTTTTGAGGTGACTTTTTATAAAATTTAATATTTTACTCTGATTTATGTGAAAAATGTGCCTTTTAATCGTGGGGTAGAAAAGGGTGTTACACTAGTGGTATCAGAGCAGGTCGGTCCGTCCGGCCAATTTGTCTAATGTTATTTGTTCCCTAGTATGCGACATGTGTGTAAAAACACTGTCGGTACATGTTTGTTTTCTAACCTTTGCCTGTAGAAGTGGGAATGAAACAAGTGGGGGAGAAGTTGTGCTTCTCCAGGATGCTGCAAGTGTGGAGTGGTGACTCAGTGTGTCTATGAACGCTCTTATGGCTTGGTAAAGATGGTTTGTGCCCCATCATGATTTTCGACTGTCTATTGATAACTTGAGGGACTGATCACCGTTAATCTCTTGTTGATAGTGGATGAAGTCATGTTGGATGGGATAGACGTATCTTGCAAGCTTAGATGATGGTGCAGTGAATTATTTTGGGTTAAGCTAAGTGCTTACAATTGTTTGATGAGTCGGTGCAGGATGGTGCAGAGACGTTTATTTTGATGGAAACTTTGAGTGGTAATGAAAGTGGGGAAGTTGGTGGTTTGCCAATTAATTTTGATTGTCCTAAGGTTTTTCCTGATGAGATAAGTGATTTACCGCCAGAACGTGAAGTGGAGTTTACGATCAACTTAGTTTCTGGAACTAGTTTGGTAGCAATGGCTCTATATCGTATGTTTGCATTGGGATTGAAAGAGTTAAAAAGTCAACTTGAAGGATTGCTTGAGAAGAGATTCTTTCGTGCGTATGTGTCATCGTGGGGTGCACCAGTTTTGTTGATTAAGGAGAAAGAAGGTTATGTTAGGCTTTGGGTGGATTATAGACAATTGAATAAGGTGACTATCAAGAATAAGTGTTCACCTCCAAGGATTGATGATTTGATGGATCAATTGGTTGTTGCAAGTGTGTCCAGTAAGATAGATTTGAGATCTGGGTATCATCAGATTCGTGTGAAGGCTGAAGATATTCAGGAGACTGCTTTTAAAATAAGGTATGGACATTATGAGTATTTCATGAGGCCAATTGGTGTGACTAATGCACCATGTGTATTTATGGAGTATATGAACATGATTTTCCATACTTATTTGGGCAAGTTTGTGGTTGTGTTCGTTGATGATATTTTGATATGTTCAAAAAGTAAAGAGGATCGTGCTGAGCATCTGAAAATTGTGTTATCAATGTTGAAAGAGAAGCAGTTGTATGAAAAATTGTCAACGTGTGAGTTTTGGTTGAAGGAAGTGAGTTCATTGGTCATGCAATCTCGAGTAGAGTTATTGTGGTTGATATGTCGAAGGTTGAAGATGTATCGCAATGGGAAGCTCCAAAACCTGTTTTTGAGATTAGAAGTTTTCTTGGGTTGGCAGGTTATTATTGACAATTCATTGAAGGATTTTTCCAAGTTATCTTTGCCATTTACGCGGTAGACTAGGAAGGTTCAAGCTTTTGTTTGGATGCAAAGTGTGAAGAAAGTTTCAAGAGCTTTTGAGGAGGCTGACAGCAACTCATGTTTTGGATTTTGCCGAATCCGGCAGAACAATTGTTGTATATTGTGATGCTTCGTTGATGGGATTGAGAGGTGTGTTAATGCAACATCAGCAAGTTTAGCTTATGCTTTAAGGCAACTTAAAATGCATAAGAGGAATTATCTGGCGCATGATTTAGAGTTGGTTGTTGTTGTGTTTGTGTCGAAGCTTTGGAGGCATTAGTTATTTAGTTCAAGATTTGAGGTGTTTAGTGATCATAAGAGTTTGGAGTATTTCTTTGATCAGAAAGAATTGAATGCGAGGCAGAGGAGATGATTGGGACTTCTGAAAGATTATGGTTTTGGTTTGAATTACCATTTGGGTAAAGCAAACGTGGTAGCTGCTGTATTGATTTGGAAATACTTGCATATACCGATGATGATGGTAAGAGAGTTAGAACTGATTAAGCAATTTTGTGATATGAGTTTGTTTTGTGAAGAGACTTCTTATGGGGTTACGCTTTGTATGTTGAGGCTTACTAGTGGTATTCTTGATGAGATTCGAGGAAGTCGGAAATCTGACTTGAGTCGGTAGATCGGTTGAATTTGATGAATCAAAGTCGAAGAGCTTATTTTCATATTAATGAGAATGGTATCATGAGACATAGTGATAGAGTTTGCATTCAGATATTGTTGAGTTGAAAAGGAGTAATTTTTGAGGAAGGACATTTAAGTGGATTGAGTATCCATATCGGTGCTATGTGTTGCACCCTAAAATTTGACCAACTTATTTTACTTGATTTATGTTTCAATTGCATTGTCATTTGCATAGTAGATAGTGTACATAGTTCAATCATTTGCATGGCATAGCATAAGCAAGTCATCCAACAAGGGATCAAGTGCCATTATTCTTTGAAGAGGCACATCAAAAGGGTTTTATTCAAGCCTAAGTCTATTCAAGTCACCAGGAAAGGAATTGAAGTTTTGAGAAGTTAGAAGGTCAAGCAGTGGATCTCCCTCCTATCTGGGGTGTGTTTGAGGGTCATCAATGAGATATGAGCTATGAACTGAGGGTATGGAATGTGTGCTATCATCATGGAGGGCCTAGAGGGTCATTTTGAAGATGAAGCAAGTCATTGGTTTGATTACAAGAGCTACAGTTGAATGCAGTCAACTAGGGTTGCATCTGGGTCAACCCTAGGTCAACCCTAGGTCAACGGGGTGATTGAAGGGCATCAAGGCTTAATTGGAGGATGTGGGATTCATGAATTGATATGTGTATACAAGTGTGGTGTTGTGCCAAGGAGAAATCAAAAAGAATCAAGAAGAAGAGGAGTCCCTAAACTAGGGCTTCAGTGTGAAAAACCCTAATTTGGGCTTAACATCCAAGCCAAATAAGTCAAAATGCAAGCTTCAATTGAATTCCTGGTAAACATGAAACTTGTAGAGCATCTCAATAGCTTTAATTTGAGTACTATAAGTATTCAAGAAGATTTGTAGAACTCAAGTTATGGTTCTTGCAAGTTATGGGTCCTCAGAGGACACTGAAATTTATCTGTGAAAGTCACTTGACTTCCAAGCAACTTTTTCCCATCAAGGAGTTTTCAAATGGATTCTTGGCCAACATAAGAGTTGTAGATATTGATCTTAGATTTAATGTGAGTACTAGAAGTCCTCAAGAGGAGTTGTAGAACTCAAGTTATGGTCTTGGCAACTCAGGGGTATTTTGGGAAAGTTGAATTATAAGTCATTTTTCAATATGGATCCAAATCTTCATCTTCCACTCTTCAAATGAAATTTTGCCCAACATGAGATGTGTTCCAAATGGCATTTTTAGGCTAGACAAGAGGTCGTGGTGAGTTAGAATAGCTTGTATCACCAAGTTGCTAAAAATGGCTTGAATATGGAAGAATTTCAAATGGATTCATGGAGGGAAAATGTAATTTTCAAGTTATAAGTCCAAAATGCATCATCCAAGTACTCAAATTGATTGAAAAACATCTTTTAGAGACAATGGAATTAACACTTTTTTGAGTAGAGGTCAGAATCATGGACTTGCTTTGTAAACTTCTTACTTGAATTACAAGTCATACAACCAAAACACTACACAAGCTGATTCAAGCCAAGCTACTTATCAAAACACATTCACAATGATGCATATGGTTGATTAGAACCTTTGGAAGCTGACTGAAACAAGCAAAACCCGACTGTGGTAATGGATTTTTCACTTCCATGACAGAAAAATGGATCTCCTGATTTGGGCTTCTAGAGTGGATCAAAAGCCCATCAAGGTGTTCTATAAAAGGTTTAGAGTGAGTGCAGATGAAAGAGGTTAGAGATTTGAGGCTGAGTAACGGTTTTGCAACTGAATTTTGAAGGTGAAGAACTCAGAATCGGTTTCAAGGTTGCAAGGAGTTTCAAGCCAAATTGAAGTGTGGAAGAGCTTCTCCTAGCTTCATTGAAGGTGTTTGGATCATTGTGGAGGTTGAATTGATCAAGAATAGCTTGTGGTGATCTTCTAAAACCAGATGATTTCTAGGTCAAAAGATTAGAGAATTGAGTTGATTGATGATGATGGACACTTTCTGTTGAGCCTGTTTTCTCCTATTTCTTGAGGTGTTGATCGTGATTGAACATTGGAGAATGATCCCTGATAGTTGAGGTTTAGTTTAGTACCTTCAATTTCAAGAATCATGAGGATCAAGATCGGTGTCTCTTTTGAGAATCTCTTCGTGTTTTGATTTTAAGTAAGAATTAGAGGATTCTAGTGGTAGATTCGGATTCAGGATGAAATTTAAAGTGGAATAGGGTTTTATTGGTTATTATTGATGACCTGTATGGAGGTGCTCACCGGAGAAGACGGTGGTTTCCACCGTGAACCACCGTCTGGTAATAGTTCATGTTCTCCTGAGCTAATGAAGAAGATAACTCATGGACCATTGGATTAGGCTTTGACTATTGACTCAGATAACGAATGGATGGCCACGATTGCACAAGAAAGTATGAAGAGAGAGTTCTGAATGAAACGCACTGTTTCATTAATTCATTGGTTTTGGGCTTAAGTCTCAGTATGCTATTCACACCCCCATCCTGGCCCAATTCTGGATTTGAGCTGTTTTTAGTTACTATTTGCCACGCGTGTTTTTTCTTTTTTTTTCATATTTTCATTATTTTCATCATATTATTTTTGGTTCTTTGAAAATTCATATAAAATAGAAAAATAATCATTTTGATATGGGGATTTTTGCTACATTTCAATAATTGTCTGAAGAAAATTATAAAAAAATAAAATATTGTTTTAAGCATTTTTATATTTTTGGTAGTTTTTTACATTTAATTGCATTTTATTTTCATTTTGTTTGTACACATCATTTGGTGAATTTTGTTTGGTCATTTAAATTCATATTTTGACTCCCTTCCTTTTGTGGTAGTTAGATTAGGACATTAAGTTCCCCCTGGATTTATTTCATATTTTTGTGGATAAATTTTGATTGGTTTTGATTAGAGAACATTAGGTTAGTATAATTAGGGTTTAAACTCAACATAGGTGCATTCTAACATTTTATTTTGGGTTTTTTAGCTTGAATTAGAGTATGGGACATATAGGGTATGTAGGGTAGGTATAGAAATACCCTTATAATAAATATTAGAATTTCAAATGCTATTTTGCTATTTTCAGTATATTTTGCAAGAGAGTGTTTATTTGGTGTTCCCATTTGGGGGTTATGCTTGTCTGTTTGGGTTTCTGGGCTTTTATGTTGGGGTATGGGCTTGTTTTGGGCTTGTGGAAGCATGAGGCATCCATGGAGAAGATTGAATACAAGGATCAAGGTTGATGCATGGGGATTGCTTGGGATTGAAGGTGTTGATTGAAGACTTAGGAGAAATAGGATAAAATAGGAAGAGCTTAGAATAAACAAATTCTTCTGTCAAACATAGAGTGCATTGTTTGCCTCTATCCTATCCAATGACATAAAGTCATCCTTGGGAAGCTCCATCTCTCCTTAGGAGGGATGAGTGGTATGCCCAAGTGAGTATAACTTTGAGGATACCTTTCATTTGCAATGTTAAAATCTTAGTGATTTCCTTTGGTTGTCATTGAGTTTCTTAACATTATAACCTGATCTTGTTGAATGATTCTCTTTGGAGGTGCTTGTGGAAGCTTGGTAAAGAGAAAAATTGAAGCTTATTGGAGTATAAGTTTGAGCTTGTTGAAGCTGGTTGCTTGTTGAAGCTAGGGTTTTACTGCTTGTTGAAGTTGAAGTCAGGAGCTTGTGGAAGCTAGTTACTGGTTGGGGTTTGAGCTTGCTTAAGCTGAGAGCTTGTTGAAGTTGGTGTCCATTGAAGATGAAAGTTTAGTGAATCTTGAGGGGATAAGAGCATTCATGAAGATGAAGGTTGTTGTTGCCAACTTTTTGCTGGTAAATCATTTGTTACTGTCAGAGCTGCTATTTGCTGTAGGAGATTGATGCTGCTTGGGCTGCCTCCTCTGCTTTGGGGTTTTATTTTCTGTATTTGTTTGTTGGCTTGTGTAGCTTGCCCCCTAGGTTTGAAGTGAAGCTGTTTCACTTTGCCTGTTGTTTCCTGCTGCATTTCATGCATTTTACTGCTTTACTGTATGTATCTGTTTCTTTTGTCGTTTATCCCCTAGGATCTCTGTTTCTCTCTGCGCGGGAGAGAAATATGATAGACATTAGGTTGTAATCCATGCATGACAACATTAGGGTAGTTTTGATTCCCTTTTCAACCATAGGCTTTTTAGAGTTTCTTTCTCGTCTCATCTCAGAACCATTCAAAAACACAGTAATTAGGTCAACCAATGTCGTACGTTACGAGCCTTAAGCTATTTGAGAAAAGGTTGCTGGAGGGTCACTCTTCAGTAATCTGATTGCTTAGTGTGTTACCCTTAGGGTGACATACGACGTAGTCACTCTAAAATCATAGTCTCTAGTGCATCAGAGATTGCAAACACACTAAAAAACACTTCTTGCGTAAAAGACTGTAAACCAATCAAAAGTGTCATTTTTGTCCGCTTGGACCCATAATCAGGAGAAAACCTTTTTCAGAAGGATTAAAACAATCAACACAGACTTGTGTCTCTCGTAGCCCGAACTACGTTTGCTCTGATCTTTCATGTTGTATGAAAGTACGTAGGCATAGGATGCGATATCCTAGCGAGCAACCTTCCCCTCCTTTCCCGTAGGTAGGCGAACTACGTTGACTCTGATTTCTCGTTCCAGACGGGAATACGTAGGCATAAAGTGCGATACTTTGCCGAGTCATTTTATTTTCTTTTTAACCCTTGACCTGTAGAGTAGATAGAATAACAATCTGTACTAGAAAACAAGTGTGGATCCCGTCGAGTACGACGGACGTGAGGGGTGCTAATACCTTCCCCTTGCGTAACCGACTCCCGAATCCAGGATTTGGTTGCGATGACCATTCCTTTCCCGTCTTTGCGGTAGGTTTACTTCGAGCGTTTCCTTTCCCTCTGTTGGGATAAATAACGCACGGTGGCGACTTTTCCGTTTAGCCGGCGCCGATTTTCGCAGTAGCGACAGCTGGCGACTCTGTTGGGGACTGCGATGGTTCCCTATGCGAGTCTCGCCTTAGGTTTTCTTCCTAGCTGTCTGGGTCATCCCCAGCAGTTGGCGACTCTACTGGGGACTCCAACGGTTTCCTACGCGAGTCAATCCTAGCGCTTGTTTTCCCGTCAGGGGTGTTGTATGGATTTACTTTTCAGTCATTTACTTTCAGCATTATTTTATTGTGATTATTGTTGTGGGTATGAGGGGGTAATCTGTTGAGAGATAAGCCAAACCCGGGCTTGAGTACACATATAGATTTAGAGAGAGAGTAGTGGTTAGCCTGCTTGCTTAGCTCGCACCAGCTAGCCACGAAATCTCACTCGGACGAGATTCTCTTTGATGCTTCTTGTCTGGCCCTTAGGGCTCGACAAGTTGTCTGACCCGAGGATTATCGACTCTAGGAACCTATCAATTGGGATTCAACTAAGTGAGGCCGCTTCAAGGGATGATGATGCCACACCTTCTGGGTATCGTATCATCGCTCTTGAAAGTCTGTGACGTTGAACCCGCATAGGATGTCGTACCTCGTCTGCGAGTTAAGTACACACCTGTGAGGGGTAGGTAGGTCTGTTTGCAGGAAACCTTTGACCTCAGAATACCTGGTTTATCTCTATCAGTGAGATGTGGTTACAGGGTTCTTTTGAGTGGTTGGTTTGGCTTGAAGTAAAGATTGAATGGTTCTCGAGGCTTCAGTACAGAGCAGCCCAGTCCATCAGCATTGCACTTGATCCCTTGTTTGCACATGCATGTGCATTTTCATGATTGCATTTCATTAACATGTATTTATGTTGCAGGTGATCATTCCCCTCTAATTCTAGGATATCTTCTAGCCAGGCATGGAGTCCCTGAAGAAGACGGTTGCTTACAGGTTGCATTCACCAGACATCAGTTCATTATTGGGCTTAGTTGCTTTGGCAGATGAGAGTGTGAGGGTTGGGTTCAGAGCATCCTATGGGAGACTGCTTAGCTTGTTGTACACACCTTCAGCTTTCGATATTACTGGGGTGTATACTTTGATGCAGTTTTATGAGCCGCAGCTGAGATGTTTCTTATTTCCAGACTACATTCTGGCACCCACTTTGGAGGAGTATTATGTTATGTTGGGTATTCCCGTGCTATACCAGATGCCCTTTGTACACGTTGATACTGAACCTGAGTTAGCTATACTCACAGAGATTGTCAGTTTGGACGCTTCTGAGTTTCCAGGAGGCTTGGTCAAGCTGAATGGAGCTTATGGTTTTCACTTGTCTGTCCTAGTTGAGAAGGTTACACAGTGCGCGAAGAATGGGTGTTGGGTTGCCTTTAGTGCTATTCTGGCTGTCTGCATATACGGGATTGTCTTGTTTCCTAATGTGCCAGACTTTGTTGATTCGGATGCCTTCTTGATTCTCGCCTCGAAGAATCCCGTTCCTACTCTCTTGGGCGATGTTTATCATTTTGTTCACTACAAGAATGAGAAACGTCGTGGCAAGAATGTTTCCTGCTGTCTTCCTCTCCTGTACAGGTGGTTCCAGAGGCACCTTCCGAAGACTGGTCCGTTTATTGATACCGTTGATACTTTGGATTGGCCGTCCCGGTTGATGGGGCTATCTGCTGAGAATATCATTTGGTTTGATCGGGGTATGCTTGGTACTGACATTATATATAGTTGCAGCGGCTTTCCGAACGTTCCCCTGATTGGACGGAAAGGTTGTATCAACTATAATCCTTCACTATTGGTATGACAGTTTGGTTATGCCTTGAGAGATGCTCCTATTGAGGTTGAGATATAGGAATCTTTGTATCTCACGGGCTCCTTAGACGAGGCTGCTTTGATCAGGTTGAGGCATGCATGGGCTGGCATCCATAGGAGGGGGAAAGCTTTGCTCGGCAAGAGCAACAGCAGAGCTTATGATCCTTATGTGGCATAGGTTCGTGAGAGAGCTAAGACTTCTTTGATGCCTTATCCTGTTATGGAACCCCTGTATCTTCCATTGATTGAGGTACCTCCTGCAGAAGAGAGTGAGAAATATAACAAGTTGTTGGCTGCAAATGAGGAATTGAAGAAAGCTAATGAGGAGTTAGAGAAGGAGATCTTCCAGTTACGACGAGAGAAGAAGGAAGCCACCTTCAATGTGAAGGAACAGACCGAATTAATTAACAGGTTGGGATCAGAGCTGACAGAAGCAACCAACAAGAAAGAGAAAGTAGGGATAGCCTTGAACGGTGTTAGCAAGGTACTTACGTCTAAGAAGGAACTTCTAAGCAAGGCTTATGCTCGTATCAGCAAGTGGGAAGCTTTGTGGGAGGCCACGCTCACCAAGCGGAAAGAGCGCGAACACGAATTGAAAATGCAGATTGCCATGCTGGAGGCACAGGTTAAAGCCCAAGAAGCAAGGATTGCTGAAGTAACATCCCTCAGGAGTACTACCAGTCTCAGAGTAAGTGACAGTGACGAGAAGTCGAGAGGATACGAGGAAAAGGTCGGTTCCAAGAGGTACAGATCTGACGAGAGTTCGAGCAAAGGAACTTCCCGAGACGACACCGCGAAGCTGAAATCCACTACCGAGCGGCATGCTCTACTGATTCAGGAGTTGATCTCCCGACTAGGGCACTTGGAGACGATGAGGATATTGGAGGACGTCCGAGCACGCCATTTGGCCTGATATATCTTTGGCTTACCTTTGATATTTGTACTTATATTTGGGCCATCGCCAGACTTGTTGGCTGAGGTCTCTTCGGTTGTATTCAGTTGAACTCTTGTACCCAGCCCCTTGGCATTTGTTATATATGAGGATTGTCTGGTTTATTGCTTGCTGGATAGGGACTCCATTGCCATAATGGCTTTCTCTCCGAAACTAGAATCGAGGGAATATAACCTGTAACATATTTACATAATTGCATTTGCATTCATATTGCATTCACCAAGTAATTATTGAATTGTATCTCATTTCTTGCATCTCTTCAGGTTCTTCCAGGATTGAAAGTCAACGCCCGCACCGATACGCTACTCGTACCAACTGCAAAAGAATTATGGACCAGATGCAGAGCGAGATGCAGGAAATGCATGAGAAGCTGGCGCTGTTCATGCAGACGATGGAGACAATTGTGAAGGGACAGGAAAACTTGCAAACTTTGGTGCAGCCATTGCTGGTGAGAAATGCTGGGCATGGGAACGAAGACCACAATTATGTACGTGTTGACACCATTCATGGGGATGGTACTCCTACACCAGTAGCTCCACCTGTGGTGAATATACCTGCTGTGAATGTGAACAACGGCGCTGGCGCCGGGAATGGCAATACAGGAATTGGTAATGAGACTGTCATTAACAACGTTGGATTCGGAGACGCCAATCTGGGCGGTGATAACAATGGAGGTAATGGCTTCGGTAACAACGAATTTGGCTATAACGACCAGGGGTTCGATTATGCTAACCAGGATGGGAAGTTTGGTCTCAACGCCCAGGGTTTCGGACAGGATGGATTTGGTAATGCCAATCAGGGCTACGGTGGATTCGGTAACGGAAATGGCGCTGGAGTGATGCCTTTTGGGCCTGCCGGAGTCGCTCAAGGGTATGGTAACAGGGGACGGGGCCCTGTGATGAATCAGACTAGATTTGGCCGTAATAATGGGTATGATGGGTACGGAAATGAGAATGTTAATTGGATGGAAGACCAACAAGAAGATGCTTTCTCTGGTAGAGGTTTTGAAGGTCCTGTAGACAATATTCAGCGAATCAAGATGCTCGAGGAGCAGATGAAAGGTGTTGTGAATCAGAGTGCTTCCGGTTTGGATATGACCACGATGGGACTGGTGCCTAGTCTGCGGGTACCGTTGAAGTTTAAGGCTCCCACCTTTGATAAATATAAGGGAGATACCTGTCCGAAGGTGCATGTATGGTCCTATTATAGACGGATGTCCGCTTACTCGAACGATGAGAGAATGCTGATGCCTTTCTTTCAAGACAGCTTGTCGGGTCCTTCCCTTGAATGGTACATGGGGTTGGAGCCTACTCAGATAAAAACGTGGAAGCAACTGGCTGAGGCGTTTGTGACTCATTACAAGTATAACAGTGACCTGGCACCGAACAGGGTCCAGCTGCAGGGGTTGTCACAGAAGAAAGATGAGAGTTTCAAAGAATATGCGCAGAGATGGCGCGACATGGCTGCGAGGGTTCATCCTCCTTTGGTTGAGAAGGAGATGAATGATATGTTCATAGGAACGTTCACCGGCATATTTTATGATAAGCTGTTTCCTGCTTCCTTGGGCAGTTTCTCGGATCTAATCTTGATGGGCGAGAAGGTTGAAAGTAATATTAAAATGGGAAGATTCCAAGATGGGGAGTCTACTTCGTCAGGCGGTAATAGAAAGGCATTCGGTGGTCGTCGTCAAGGTGATTCTAGCGCAGTGTTTGGCGGCCGGGGCAGAGGCAGAGGAAGACACCAGTATAATCAGCCGCAGCAGATAGCAAGTGTCACGATTCCGGTTCCTCAACAGAGACAACAACAACAGCCACCGCAACAACAGCAGCAGCAGGGGCAGAATGCTGGCCAAAGAAGATTCCCGAATGCGAAGCCGAAACGAGTGTTTGAAACGCCTCCTTCCACGTACGCGGAACTCTTTCAGACACTGTTGGGGCTAAATTTAGTTGAAAAGAGGACCTTGGCACCACCCACGGGACCGACCCTTCCTTATGGTTATGATGTTAACAAACATTGTGACTTCCACTCCGGGGCACCCGGGCATGACATAGAGGCCTGTCATGCGTTTAAACATAAAGTTCAGGATTTATTGGATAGCAAGGCCATAAATTTTAGACGAGCAGGTCCGAATATAGTACAGCAGCCAATGCCCAACCATGGGGCAAATGCTATTTTGACCGAGGAGGGTTTGAATCTGATCATGAATGTTGATGAACTGAAAACACCGTTGTGTGAAATAAAGAGCAGGTTATTGAAAGGAGGCGTGTATCCGGGTTGCGATGAGTTTTTCCTAGAATGTTGGACCCAGGCTGGGGGTTGTGCTGAATTGAAGAAGGGTATTCAGACCTTGATAGATGAAGGCACGTTGCAATTCGACAGAACGGCAGTTGAAGAAGTATTAGCTGATGAGCAAAGTGATGTTGCTACGGTGACAATTCCCCGAAAAATGATAACTATAACGGCGCCAGCTAGGCGACCGACGATCACTATCACGAAGGCAGGGCCAATCCCCTATGAGAGCACCAAGGCAGTACCATGGACTTATGGGCTGGAAGTATATTGTGATGGGGAGAAACTTGATATCAGTAAACAGCCAGCTGAGGTTGTAGACAATGTCGTCGGGACTGGAGGGATGACAAGGAGCGGGAGAATTTTCATATCGCCTGAGGTAGAGGCTGAACGATTGGCAAAAGGTAAAGGTAAAGTGAATGAGGATGTTCCTGTGCAGAGGAATGAAAAAGAAATGTCACTGAAGGATGTATAAGAGTTTATGCGTCTTATCCGTAAGAGTGACTATAAAATTGTTGAGCACCTTCAACAAACGTCGTTGAAGATATCCATATTGTCGCTGTTATTGTGTTCTGAAGCCCATAGGAATGCGTTATTGAAAATCCTGGACACATCGTTTGTACCCCAAGATGTCTCTGTGAATCAGTTGGAGGGGGTGATGGCGCACGTGAATGCAGGCCATAGTTTGGGATTTACGGATTTCGATTTGACCCCGAGGGGAAGAGAGCATAATATGGCGTTGCACGTCTCCGTTGAATGCAGGGGCACAATCATGTCCCACGTGCTGGTAGATACCGGGTCTTCCTTGAATGTGCTGCCAAAGAAAGCAATGATGAAATTGGACATTAGGGGGATCATTTGTACGCCTAGTGACTTGGTGGTCAGGGCATTTGATGGTACGCGAAGGTCAGTCTTTGGATCCATAACTTTGCCTCTGCATGTGGGGCTGGAGGTTTTTGAAACTGAATTTTACATTATGGACATCCAGCCCGCATATAGTTGTCTTCTCGGACGACCATGGATCCATGGTGTTGGGGCAGTCACGTCTACCTTACACCAAAAGCTGAAGTACATGGTGGGGGACAGTGTGGTCACAGTTTGTGGGGAGGAGGATATACTGGTCAGCCATTTGTCGTCATTCAAGTACGTGGAAGTCGACGGCGAAATCCATGAAACACCTTGTCAAGCCTTTGAAGGGTTGCGCATCAAGGACAAAGTCCCAGCCCAGGGCCGAGTAAAGCATCAGAGGTGGCCGTATCGTCATACAAAGAGGCTCAGGCTCTAGTGAAGACTGGCGAGACCAAGGGCTGGGGCAAGGTTCTGGATATTCCCGTGAAAATGGACAGATTTAGGCTGGGATATCAACCGTCATCATCAACGCCTACTGCAGGGGCACCCCGTTTCAAAGGACCAATAACGATTACGGCTAGTGGAGTATATCACGAGACCATCAACGATGTGTCAGATTCTGAAGAAGGAGACAGCGATTGCGACATGGACGCCTGGATTCAGCCGAGCGTGCCAGGACCAGGGCTGTGCAATTGGTCTATTCAGGAGACTGTTCCTGTAACGACTAAACAGTAATACTTTGGTTTCTTAATTGTTGAACAACCCGATATCCTACCCGGGGCATCGTGATTTTTCTTAGGGTCGTTCTGTTATGTACATTGCACTGTTTAATTGTTAAATAAAAGGCGTTTTTCATGTACAAATATTGTGATCTCTGTTTTTCCTGTTTTTATTTTTTATAATAAAATGGCAATATGGTTACTCGCTTTGTATGTGTTTTGAAGCATTTAACCATTTCCTTTGCAGGATTACTATTTCAGATGACATCTATGAACCGCCTATGACTCACTTCGACTTTGAGCACCCGGTATTTCAGACCGATGAAGAGATTGTTGAAGATGCCGACGTTCCAGAAGAGTTATCTTGGTTGGTAAAACAAGAAGAACGAATCATTCTGCCTCATGAGGAAGTCATTGAGATCGTCAATCTGGGGTCAGAAGGGGTTGAAAGGAACATCCGTATAGGGGCCGCGCTGCAGAGCGACGTCAAGCGAAGATTGGTTGAAATGCTCAAAGAGTACAATGATATTTTTGCTTGGTCGTATGAGGACATGTCTGGGATGGATACGGATATGGTTGTGCACCGTCTGCCGCTAAAAGAAGAATGCCCGCCGGTTAAGCAGAAGCTCCGCAGAACTAGACCGGACATGGCTGTGAAGATTAAGGAGGAGGTTCAAAAGCAGTGGGATGCTGGTTTCCTAGCTGTTACAAAATATCCCTCATGGGTCGCTAATATTGTGCCAGTGTCAAAAAAGGACGGTAAAGTGAGAATGTGCGTAGATTACCGTGATCTGAACAAGGCGAGCCCGAAAGATGATTTTCCACTTCCTCACATCGATGTGCTGGTCGATAATACCGCTCAATTCTCCATATTCTCCTTCATGGATGGATTCTCGGGCTATAATCAGATAAAAATGGTGCCAGAAGACATGGAGAAGACTACCTTCATTACTCCCTGGGGAACATTTTGTTATAAAGTGATGCCCTTCGGATTGAAGAATGCTGGGGCAACGTATCAGCGTGCAATGACGACTCTCTTTCATGACATGATGCATAAAGAGATCGAGGTTTATATTGATGATATGATTGCCAAATCCCAGACGGAGGAAGAACATTTGGTGAATCTGCTGAAATTATTCAAGAGGCTTAGAAAGTTCAGGCTGAGACTGAACCCTAACAAGTGCACCTTCGGGGTGAGATCGGGTAAACTGCTGGGATTTATCGTGAGCAAAAAAGGAATAGAGGTTGATCCTGCAAAAATAAAAGCAATACAAGAAATGCCGACGCCTAAAACAGAAAAAGAGGTGCGCGGGTTTTTGGGGAGATTGAACTACATCGCTCGGTTTATATCTCACCTAACAGCTACGTGTGAGCCATTATTCAAGTTGTTGAAAAAGGACCAGGCTGTGACCTGGAATGAAAATTGTCAAAAGGCGTTCGATAAAATAAAACAGTATTTGCAGGAGCCTCCAATTTTGATACCTCCGGTGGCAGGGAGACCCTTGATCATGTATTTGACGGTTCTTGAGGGGAGTATGGGTTGTGTTCTCGGTCAACATGACGAGACAGGGCGTAAAGAGCATGCGATATACTACCTGAGTAAGAAGTTTACTGACTGCGAATCTCGATACTCAATGCTCGAAAAAACTTGTTGTGTGCTAGCCTGGGCCGCCAAGCGTTTGAGGTAGTACATGCTGAATCATACGACCATGCTCATCTTGAAGATGGATCCTATCAAATACGTATTTGAAAAGCAGGCACTATCTGGGAGAATTGCCCGTTGGCAGATGGTTTTGACCGAATACGACATCCAGTATGTCTCACAGAAGGCTATAAAGGGGAGCGTGTTATCGGAATATCTTGCTGAGCAGCCTATTGAGGACTACCAATCGATGAGGTTTGATTTTCCTGACGAGGATATCATGTACCTGAAGATGAAAGATTAGGAAGAACCGTTGCCGGATGAAGGGCAAAAAATGGAGTCCAAGTGGCAGTTGATATTTGACGGAACTGTGAATTCCTATGGTAGCGAAATAGGGGCAATCATCACTACTCCACATGGGTCGCACATCCCATTTACTGCTCGATTGACCTTTCCAGTTACCAATAATGAAGCTGAATATGAAGCTTGTATCATGGGGCTTGAAGAAGCCATTGATTTGCGAATCAAAAATCTGGATGTATACGGAGACTCAGCTCTGGTGGTGAATCAAATAAAAGGAGAATGGGAGACACGTCAGCCAAATTTGATACCGTACATGAATTATGCAAGGAGATTGTTGCCTTTCTTTGACAAGGTTGAATTGCATCATGTATCGCGAGCAGAAAATCAGATGGCTGACGCCCTGGCCATGTTGTCTTCCATGTACAAAGTCAACTTCTGGAATGAGGCTCCCAGAATTGTTATCTCCCGGCTTGACAGACCCGCCTTCGTATTTGCCATTGACGAAGCATATGATGATAAACCCTGGTATTTTGACATCCAGAATTTCCTGAAGAATAAGGAGTATCCGACTGGGGCATCCAGTCGCGATCAGAAGATTCTTAGGAGATTGGCTGGTAATTTCTATCTGAATCCGAACGGTGTCCTATACAAACGGAATCATGACTTGGTGTTGCTACGTTGTGTAGACGAGAAAGAGGCGAAGTTGCTCATGGAGGAAATACATGAGGGTACATTTGGTACACATGCGGGTGGGCATGCTATGACGAGAAAGCTGCTACGGGCAGGTTATTACTGGCTAACTATGGAAACTGACTGTTTCAAGTTTGCGAAAAGGTGTCATAAATGCCAGATTTATGCGGATAAGATCCATGTGCCTCCAAGTCCTCTGAACATGATGTCATCACCGTGGCCATTCTCGATGTGGGGAATTGATATGATTGGAAAGATTGAGCCGACGGCATCTAACGGACACCGTTTCATTTTGGTAGCAATTGATTATTTTACCAAATGGGTGGAAGCGGCATCATATGCAAATGTAACCAAGCAGGTGGTAGCCAGGTTTATCAAACGAGATATCATTTGCAGATATGGAGTCCCTGAGCGGATTATTACCGACAACGGTTCGAACTTAAATAACAAAATGATGAAGGAGCTGTGTCAGAATTTTAAGATTGAGCATCACAACTCTTCTCCTTACCGACCCAAGATGAATGGCGCTGTTGAAGCGGCCAATAAGAACATAAAGAAGATTGTTCAGAAGATGGTGGTGACCTATAAGGACTGGCATGAGATGCTATCTTTCGCTTTGCACGGTTATCGTACGACGGTACGCACATCAACCGGGGCAACCCCGTTCTCGTTAGTATATGGAATGGAAGCGGTGTTACCTCTGGAAGTTGAGATTCCTTCCCTGAGGGTATTACGAGATGTCCAACTTGACGAGGCAGAATGGGTGAAGGACAGGTTGAACCAGCTGAGTTTAATGGATGAGAAGAGGCTAGCTTCTCTAGCATACGGTCGTTTGTACCAGAGCCGAATGAAGAAAGCATACGACAAGAAGATACATCCTCGGAGCTTTCAGACGGGCGAGCTTGTGTTGAAGAGGATTCTCCCGCCACAGACAGATCACAGGGGCAAGTGGACCCCCAATTATGGAGGTCCATACATTGTCAGGAAAGTCTTCTCAGGAGGAGCTTTGTTGTTGTCCACCATGGACGGTGAAGACTTTACGTCTCCTGTGAATTCGGACGCAGTTAAAAGATACTTTGCTTAAAATTGACCTGCTGGACAGAAAAAAGAGAGTCCAGGAAAAAATGGGGCATCCTGGCGAACCAAAAACAGAATAAAAGGTTCGGGAAAAAATTAGGGATAAAATTGAAAAAATGTACACCCGCGAAGTTGAAAAGCTACACTGGGCGGCTTCGGCAAAAAAAGGGTATCCCGGTGAACTGAAAACCCGCAAAGGGCGCTTCACGCAAAATTTAGGGATTTAAAAAAGCAAATGATTGCGGTCCGGATTTGATACGACATTGCTTGGTGGTTGGGGGAATACACCTGGGAGTTCGATTATCAGATGCAATCTCTTCCGAAGGATGAATACCGGGAAAGCGCCAGAGTCAGGCGAGTCATAGGAGGATCAGCTCATGATGATTGTCTGCATCACGTTGCCGACATATGTGCAAATTTGATTTGTCACTGTATTTATGCTTCCTGTGCATACTTGTATATTTGTTATGCGTAACTTCCTCTTTTCAGGAGTTACATCCAGTGTACAAAATTCTGCTCATTCAAGGGCCCAATCAATAAAACATGTTATTCAGTATTTGATGCTTGTTCTTTACTGTTTTGTATGTGAAAAACGCCAATGTTTGATAAAACTAGCAGTTGCATAACGTTGCTGGCCCTTGCCAATAATTGCTAAAACTTCGAATTGACTGAAAATGATGTCACTAACGCTAACTTGAATAGATTTGGTTGTATAGACTTGTCTTGTCTCGTTTGTGATGTTGCAGGGTTCTTGCCCATATGAGGTGGACGATCAGAAGATGACAGTCCTAAACAGAGACTCGTGACAAAAAGACTTGATCATTATGTGAAGTGAATCCCCGTGCAGGTCGCGCTTCATTCCCTAAAGCTGAGATGACAATGTTCTTTACTGAAGAGGGATCAAATTCCCCAGCTAGTCGCAGCTTATCCGAAGGACATTCTCCAGCAGGGTCGTTTACCCTCAACAGAGTTTGGTGATTCCAAGATTGTAGGTTGTATTCAGACAGTGGTAGTTCTCCAAAAGGATTACCTATCTTCAGCAGAGTCATTTAGCTTTCAGAGAGTTGTAAACTGTTTTCAGACAGTTATTCTCCCCGATAGGGTTGTTCATTCTCCCCAACGGAGTCGGTTGATATTTCCCAAGAGAGCCGTTTCTTCCCCAGCGGAGTTTTCTCTCCCCAGCAGATGTTATTCTTTCCTCCCAGTGGAAATCGAAGGTTTAAAGCTCTCCCTGGAAGAGTTTGTTGTATGTCCTGGCATTTATTTTACCGGAATACTTGGTGGCAACCGTTCCTTCCCCAGCAGGGTGGCATGTTTTTCGATAGGAGTATGGAGTTCTAAGGCTCAGGGGTCTTTTCATATAATCAAAGTCTTGACGTGAGACATACGATGATGCGGTTCAGTTTATCATCATCCCCACCGAGTTAATGATTGAGGTTTTCTCGTGTTCGATCAGCGGACTGTTTTGTCAAGTATGTTGCTGCAGTAGCATCTCAGGGTTCCATGTATCAAAATTTCCGAAGTGGTCGCTTGTTGTCAGGACGGGTGTCGGCCATTGGTTTTCAGAATATCTCCAGCTATGTTGATAGAATTTCTTCGTGTTGACGAATCATTCTTTCGTGTTGACGGAATATGGAGTCCTGTTGAGGACGAAGTTTGACTTCTCCATGATGATGGAATATGGAGTCCTGTTGAGGACGAAGATTATTTCTCCGTGTTGACGGAATATGGGGTCCTGATGAGGACAATTGATGCCTGTGTTGATGGGGTTTTTCTGTGTTGATGGAATAGGGAGGCCTGATGAGGACAAGTTATGCCTATGCTGATAGGATTTATTTGTGTTGACGAAATTACTTTCTCCGTGATGACGGAATATGGAGTCCTGACGAGGACAATTTAGGCCTATGATGATAGGATTTATTCGTATTGACGAATTACTTCTCCATGATGATGGAATATGGAGTCCTGTTGAGGACGAAGTTTGATTTCTCCGGGTTAACGAAACATGGGGTCCTGATGAAGACGAGTTCTCTCCGTGTTGACGGAATATGGAGTCCTGATGAGGACAATTTACGCCTATGTTGATGGGTTTTATTCGTGTTGACGGATTATTCTCTCTGTGTTGAAGGAATATGCGTCCTGATGAGGGCAATTTATGATTATGAGGATAGGATTTCTTCGTGTTGACGAAATGTGAGTTCAGAGATGTACAAGAATGGTATTCCTATGATGATAGGATTTATTCAGGTTAATGAATCTATTTTCCTTGTGTTGACGAGATGCGAATAACCCCTCCCTAGTGGAGTCGACAAGTTTTATCTCTCCATGATGATGGAATATGGAGTCTTGCTGAGGACAAGTTTGAAAAGTACTGATAAGGGCAAGTTGTATTCCTATGATGATAGGATTTCCTCGTGATGACGAATTTATGGCTTCTTGTGTTGACAAAATTTAAGGGCAATTGCGGATAAGATTTTTCCTGTGATGGTGGGATCTTTGCTCGTGTTGACGAATTTGTTTCTCTTCTGGTGTTGGCAAGGTTAGTCCAGTTATGGACAGAGGAGTTTTGCAAAGATAGTTCAGTACCCGTGGTGCTACATGGGTGGTGATAGTCAAAATTAGAGTTATTCCCCGACGAATGATCCGTTGTTACCATAACAAGCAGATTCACCCGGCGAATGTCGTTCCCCAAGCAGTAGTGCAGTTTATTTCTGCGGTTGGAAAATTTCAGGGTTTCTTTGGTATTCAACAGTCTTGTACCTCGAATGTCTGAAGGTCGTCCGCTCTTCACCCAGTCGGGTCCAAGCCACTTGAATAGGGGCAGCTGTTGCACCCTAAAATTTGACCAACTTATTTTACTTGATTTATGTTTCAATTGCATTGTCATTTGCATAGTAGATAGTGTACATAGTTCAATCATTTGCATGGCATAGCATAAGAAAGTCATCCAACAAGGGATCAAGTGCCATTATTCTCTGAAGAGGCACATCAAAAGGGGTTTTATTCAAGCCTAAGTCTATTCAAGTCACCAGGAAAGGAATTGAAGTTTTGAGAAGTTAGAAGGTCAAGCAGTGGATCTCCCTCCTATCTGGGGTGTGTTTGAGGGTCATCAATGAGATATGATCTATGAACTGAGGGTATGGAATGTGTGATATCATCATGGAGGTCCTAGAGGGTCATTTTGAAGATGAAGCAAGTCATTGGTTTGATTACAAGAGCTTCAGTTGAATGCAATCAACTAGGGTTGCATCTGGGTCAACCCTAGGTCAACCCTAGGTCAACGGGGTGATTGAAGGGCATCAAGGCTTAATTGGAGGATGTGGGATTCATGAATTGATATGTGTTTACAAGTGTGGTTTTGTGCCAAGGAGAAATAAAAAAGAATCAAGAAGAAGAGGAGTCCCTAAACTAGGGCTTCAGTGTGAAAAACCCTAATTTGGGCTTAACATCCAAGCCAAATAAGTCAAAATGAAAGCTTCAATTGAATTCCTGGTCAACATAAAACTTGTAGATTATCTCAATAGATTTAATTTGAGTACTATAAGTCTTCAAGAAGATTTGTATAACTCAAGTTATGGTTCTTGCAAGTTATGGGTCCTCAGAGGACACTGAAATTTATCTGTGAAAGTCACTTGACTTCCAAGCAACGTTTTCCCATCAAGGAGTTTTCAAATGGATTCTTGGCCAACATAAGAGTTTTAGATCTTGATCTTAGCTTTAATTTGAGTACTAGAAGTCCTCAAGAGGAGTTGTAGAACTCAAGTTATGGTCTTGGCAACTCAGGGGTATTTTGGGAAAGTTGAATTATAAGTCATTTTTCAATATGGATCCAAATCTTCATCTTCCACTCTTCAAATGAAATTTTGCCCAACATGATATGTGTTCAAAATGGAATTTTTAGGCTAGACAAGAGGTCATGGTGAGTTAGAATGGCTTGTATCACTAAGTTGCTAAAATGGCTTGAATATGGAAGAATTTCAAATGGATTCATGGAGGGAAAATGTAATTTTCAAGTTATAAGTCCAAAATGCATCATCCAAGTACTCAAATTGATTGGAAAACATCTTTTAGAGACAATGGCATTAACACTTTTTTGAGTAGAGGTCAGAATCATGGACTTGCTTTGTAAACTTCTTACTTGAATTACAAGTCATACAACCAAAACACTACACAAGTTGATTCAAGCCAAGCTACTTATCAAAACACATTCACAATGATGCATATGGTTGATTAGAACCTTTGGAAGCTGACTGAAACAAGCAAAACCCGACTGTGGTATTGGATTTTTCACTTCCATGACAGAAAAATGGATCTCCTAATTTGGGCTTCTAGAGTGGATCAAAAGCCCATCAAGGTGTTCTATAAAAGGTTTAGAGTGAGTGCAGATGAAAGAGGTTAGAGATTTGAGGCTGAGTAACGGTTTTGCAACTGAATTTTGAAGGTGAAGAACTCAGAATCGGTTTCAAGGTTGCAAGGAGTTTCAAGCCAAATTGAAGTGTGGAAGAGCTTCTCCTAGCTTCATTGAAGGTGTTTGGATCATTGTGGAGGTTGAATTGATCAAGAATAGCTCGTGGTGATCTTCTTAAACCAGATGATTTCTAGGTCAAAAGATTAGAGAATTGAGTTGATTGATGATGATGGACACTTTTTGTTGAGCCTGTTTTCTCCTATTTCTTGAGGTGTTGATCGTGATTGAACATTGGAGAATGATCCCTGATAGTTGAGGTTTAGTTTAGTACCTTCAATTTCAAGAATCATGAGGATCAAGATCGGTGCCTCTTTTGAGAATATCTTCGTGTTTTGATTTTAAGTAAGAATTAGAGGATTCTAGTGGTAGATTCGGATTCAGGATGAAATTTAAAGTGGAATAAGGTTTTATTGGTTATTATTGATGACCTGTGTGGAGGTGCTCACCGGAGAAGACGGTGGTTTCCACCGTGAACCACCGTCTGGTAATAGTTCATGTTCGCCTGAGCTAATGAAGAAGATAACTCATGGACCATTAGATTAGGCTTTGACTATTGACTCATATAACGAATGGATGACCACGATTGCACAAGAAAGTCTGAAGAGATAGTTCTGAATGAAACGCATCGTTTCATTAATTCATTGGTTTTGGGCTTAAGTCTCAGTATGCTATTCACACCCCCATCCTGGCCCAATTCTGGATTTGAGCTGTTTTTAGTTACTATTTGCCACGCGTGTTTTTTCTTTTTTTTCATATTTTCATTATTTTCATCATATTATTTTTGGTTTTTTGAAAATTCATATAAAATAGAAAAATAATCATTTTGATATGGGGATTTTTTCTACATTTCAATAATTGTCTGAAGAAAATTATAAAAAAATAAAAATATTTTTTTAAGCATTTTTCTATTTTTGGTGGTTTTTTACATTTAATTGCATTTTATTTTCATTTTGTTTGTACACATCATTTGGTGAATTTTGTTTGGTCATTTAAATTCATATTTTGACTCCCTTCCTTTTGTGGTAGATAGATTAGGGCATTAAGTTCCCCCTGGATTTATTTCATTTTTATGTGGATTAATTTTGATTGGTTTTGATTAGAGAACATTAGGTTAGTATAATTAGGATTTAAACTCAACATAGGTGCATTCTAACATTTTATTTTGGGTTTTTTAGCTTGAATTAGAGTATGGGACATATAGGGTATGTAGGGTAGGTATAGAAATACCCTTAGAATAAATCTTAGAAGTTTAAATGCTATTTTGCTATTTTCAGTATATTTTGCAATAGAGTGTTTATTTGGTGTTCCCATTTGGGGGTTATGTTTGTCTGTTTGGGTTTCTGGGCTTTTATGTTGGGGTATGGGCTTGTTTTGGGCTTGTGGAAGCATGAGGCATCCATGGAGAATATTGAATACAAGGATCAAGGTTGATGCATGAGTATTGCTTGGGATTGAAGGTGTTGACTGAAGACTTAGGAGAAATAGGATAAAATAGGAAGAGCTTAGAATAAACAAATTCTTCTGTCAAACATAGAGTGCATTGTTTGCCTCTATCCTATCCAATGACATAAAGTCCTCCTTGGGAAGCTCCATCTATCCTTAGGAGGGATGAGTGGTATGCCCAAGTGAGTATAACTTTGAGGGTACCTTTCATTTGCAATGTTAAAATCTTAGTGATTTCCTTTGGTTGTCATTGAGTTTCTTAACATTATAACCTGATCTTGTTGAATGATTCTCTTTGGAGGTGCTTGTGGAAGCTTGGTAAAGAGAAAAATTGAAGCTTATTGGAGTATAAGTTTGAGCTTGTTGAAGCTGGTTGCTTGTTGAAGCTAGGGTTTTACTGCTTGTTGAAGTTGAAGTCAGGAGCTTGTGGAAGCTAGTTACTGGTTGGGGTTTGAGCTTGCTTAAGCTGAGAGCTTGTTGAAGTTGGTGTCCATTGAAGATGAAAGTTTAGTTAATCTTGAGGGGATAAGAGCATTCATGAAGATGTAGGTTGTTGTTGCCAACTTTTTGCTGGTAAATCATTTGTTGTTGTCAGAGCTGCTATTTGCTGTAGGAGATTGATGCTGCTTGGGCTGCCTCCTCTGCTTTGGGGTTTTGTTTTCTGTATTTGTTTGTTGGCTTGTGTAGCTTGCCCCCTAGGTTTGAAGTGAAGCTGTTTCACTTTGCCTGTTGTTTCCTGTTGCATTTCATGCATTTTACTGCTTTACTGTATGTATCTGTTTCTTTTGCCGTTTATCCCCTAGGATCTCTGTTTCTCTCTGCGCAGGAGAGAAATATGATAGACATTAGGTTGTAATCCATGAATGACAACATTAGGGTAGTTTTGATTCCCTTTTCAACCATAGGCTTTTTAGAGTTTCTTTCTCGTCTCATCTCAGAACCATTCAAAAACACAGTAATTAGGTTAACCAATATCGTACGTTACGAGCCTTAAGCTATTTGAGAAAAGGTTGCTGGAGGGTCACTCTTCAGTAATCTGATTGCTTAGTGTGTTACCCTTAGGGTGACATATGACGTAGTCACTCTAAAATCATAGTCTCTAGTGCGTCAGAGATTGCAAACACACTAAAAAAACACTTCTTGCGTAAAAGACTGTAAACCAATCAAAAGTGTCATTTTTGTCCGCTTGGACCCATAATCAGGAGAAAACCTTTTTCAGAAGGATAAAAACAATCAAGACAGACTTGTGTCTCTTGTAGCCCGAACTACGTTTGCTCTGATCTTTCATGCTGTATGAAAGTACGTAGGCATAGGATGCGATATCCTAGCGAGCAACCTTCCCCTCCTTTCCCGTAGGTAGGCGAACTACGTTGACTCTGATTTCTCGTTCCAGACGGGAATACGTAGGCATAAAGTGTGATACTTTGCCGAGTCATTTTATTTTCTTTTTAACCCTTGACCTGTAGAGTAGATAGAATAACAATTCGTACTAGAAAACAAACGTGGATCCCGTCGAGTACGACGGACGTGAGGGATGCTAATACCTTCCCCTTGCGTAACCGACTTCCGAATCCAGGATTTGGTTGCGATGACCATTCCTTTCCCGTCTTTGCGGTAGGTTTACTTCGAGCGTTTCCTTTCCCTCTATTGGGATAAATAACGCACGATGGCGACTCTTCTGTTTAGCCGGCGCCGATTTTCGCAGTAGCGACACTATGAAGAGGTACCAGGATCTGAGGAAATTGTTTTGGTAGCCAGGGATGAAGGAAAAAATTACAGAGTTTGAGTATGCTTGTTTGACTGGTTAGAAGTCGAAGATTAAACATCAAAGACCATTGGGTCAGATGCAACCGTTGAATATTCCAGAGTGGAAATGGGATAGTATTTCCATGGACTTTGTATCGGTTTTACCGAAGACTTTGAAGGGATATGATTCGATTTGGGTGATTGTGGATAGATTGACTAGATCAGCTGATTTCTTACCAATAAGGATTAATCATTTTATGCTGAAGCTAGCTGAGATGTATATTGAGGAAGTTGCGAAGTTGTATAAGATATCATCGAGTATTGTGTCTGATAGAGATCTGAGATTTACATCGAGGTTTTGGGAGAGTTTGCAGACAACTTTGGGTACTAAGTTGAGATCGAGTTCTGTCTATCATCCATAGACGGATGGACAGACAAAGAGAACTATCCAGTCTTTAGAGGTTTTGTTGAGAGCTTGTGTGTTGTATCAAGGTGGATCGTGGGATAGTTATTTGTTGTTGATTGAGTTTACCTACAATAACAGTTACCATTCTAATATCGGAATGGCACCGTATTAGGCTTTGTATGGTAGGAGGTATAGGACTCCGTTGTGTTGGTCTGAATCAGGCGAGAGTGTTGTACTCGGGCCTGAGATTGTGCAAGAGATGACTGAAAAGATCAAGATGATCCAAGAAAAGATGAAAGTGTCGTAGAGTCGTCAGAAAAGTTATCATGATAAGAAGAGGAAAACACTTGAATTTCAAGAGGGGGATCATGTGTTTTTGAGAGTTACACCGGTAACTGGTGTTGACCGATCTTCGAAGTTCAGAAAGCTCACACCGCGTTTTGTTGGTTTGTATCAGAGTGGCGCAGCGGAAGCGTGGGAGAAGTAGCATGCTAGGTTGTTTTACCGCTGTCGCTTGTGAAATTGCATGATGTGTTTCATGAGTTTCAGTTGAGGAAGTACATTCTAGATCCATCGCATGTGATTCAAATGGATGATGTACAAGTGAGAAGTAATTTAACCGTTGAGGCGTTGCTAGTTCAGATTGATGAACAAGAAGCGACTTCGAGGTGAAGAGATTTCCTTGGTAAAGGTAGTTTTGCGAGGACCAGCTGGAGAAAGTTGGACTTGGGAACGTGAAGATCAGATGAGGGAGTCGTATCCGACTCTGTTTTCTTGAGGTAATTTTTGAGGGCGAAAATTCTTTTAAGTGGGGGAGAGTTGTAAAACCCCAAATTTAAATGGAATATTTTAATTTATTTATTTAATTAAGTATATTCATTTTCGGTGATTTTCGGTGGTTTTATGGAATTTTAAAGAATTATGCATAATTGGGTTATTTATTTTGAATAATAGTATATAATATGAAGATATTAATATTATTATTAATTAAAATAAATATAAGTGAAAGAAGGGCAAATTGGACATTTAAGAGGAGTTAGTGAGGGTGTTATGGAAAAAGGCCAAATTGTGAGGTCCAAGACTAGGTTTGACAAAATAGAATTCTGAAGGGAATTTAGATTTATTTGTGAACCGTGAAAAGTATTGGGGTCAGAGAGCTATGAGGAGAAGATTGGGGGCAGAAGATTTCCGGAGATAATTGCAAAGACTTTGAATCGACTAAGGTGTGAGGAGTATATATTTTCATGATTTTCCATGTGTAACTTTCGATGTAATTATGGTTGATTTACAGGTTTAAGGGTTTTATGGAGAATTATGAGAAAAATGGATTTTTGTCCTTCGTGGCCTAAATCTATTATGGAGATTGTAACCGTAGGGATTTTGAGGGTAGAGATGAGAAATTATGATCTTTGACCTTCGTGGCCTAAACTGATTATAGGTAAATCTAGCCGTGGTTCAATTGGGGAAAAAAGGATTTTGGCCTTCGTGGCCTAAATCTGGTTTTAGGAACTCTGATTTTGTGGTGTAGTGGTAGGTATTCCTGAAAGTTAGAGCATAATATGAGAAAGGGAAACCTTAGGCCTTCGTGGCCAAAACCTTGAATTGTTATATGTATGACCCTATAGGAATAGGAATATTCAAATGTGAGTAACTCTAATGCCTTAGGGTGTAATTGAAGGAAAAATTGTGATTTAGGGCTGAATATGTTACGGGATTGGCCTAATAAACCGTAGGTTTTGTGCCTTTATCGTCGTAGGATCTTAGGGATAATTTAGGGATGTTTTAGGGGCATTGGGGAAGTGAAACGTATGGACTTTTGGGTTGATTTAGGTTCTGGAGCGTAACAGCGTTTTGCTGTCCGTCACGACTGTTCATGTTTTCGGTCGAAATCATTTTGGACGTAACTTTTGATCCGTAAGTCCGTTTTGGCCCCCGTTCGAAGCGTTAGAAAGCTAATGAACATGTATATAACATAGTATAGATAAGGGAATTGTTTTCCCAATATTTTTATATCTAATTATGTTTGAGAAGTCAATTGTGTATATGTTCTATTAATGAATCATGTTCTCGTTCAATGATGTCTTGATGTTTTGATGCTGCAATTTTCCTGATGAATTACCATGAGGGTAACTGTGATAATATGTGATAATATGATGAATTAACATGAGTAGTACTGTGAAGTTTATGTGATTAATAGGCGATAGTGTGAGAATTACCGCGAGTATAATTATGAATTAATATGTGATAATATGTGATAATATGATGAATTAATATGAGTATGACTGTGAGTGCTATGTGATTTGTATATGATTGTATGATGATTCATGTGATGTATGATGATGATTATTATGATTATATGATGACATGATGCATGATGATGATTATTATGATGGGCTATGATGACATGACGTATGATGATGATTATGATGATGAGCTATGACGTTTGATGATGATGAATATGATGAATGATGATGCACCTATGATGTTGTTATGAGGATGATTTATGACGTGTGCATCATGCATTCCTGTGCATCCAGACTTCGGTTCAGGACCTCGATTACTTTGGCTTCAATCCCATTGTGTGGATGTGAAGTGTTTTGATATGCTCCGGTTCTCTAGCAGAATCGATCCTATTGATGGGGATCTATGGAGGGTTGATGGCCCAGTGTCCATCTTGCTGTGCTGATTGGTACCACATGCATAGAGTCTTGTTGCATTTGCATTTATGGGTCTTTTGTATGATTTATGACGTTGTGACCTTTGAGGCATATTGAAGGATATGAATGTGTTGAATATGATTATGATGCCATTTATATGTTGATTTTTATACATTGGTTATTATGAATTGTTTTACTCACCCTGCCTGTTTGAATGTTACCTCCACACGGGTAACATGCAGATGAACAGGTTTAGCCGTGGACGCCGTCGAGGATGTTTTTAAAGTTTTTGAGTGGTTAGCCTTTTTGGTTAGCTTAGAGGGTCTTGCTCTGATATGTAATATCCGGTTGGGTTCTTTTGAGTTAAACTATGTTTAAATTTGATTTTATTTTGATTATCTTCCCTGATGAGGAAAACCTTGATTTATGCCTTTGAGTTTCGCTGCTTGTGCAATTTGATTTATTTTGAGAAAACCCGTTGTTTACGGAGCCTTGACCTATTTTTGAAGATTTGAGAAATGTACGCCCTTTTGAGGTGACTTTTTATAAAATTTAATATTTTACTTTGATTTATGTGAAAATGTGTCTTTTAATCGTGGGGTTTAAAAGAGTGTTACAGAAATTAAAGGTGTTGGAAAACTATACTGTCCTGGAGTTCCAGACTTAGATAATGTTTTGCTGGTGAAAGGACTAGCTGCAAACCTTATTAGTATCAGTCAGCTATGTGATCAAGGATTCAATGTCAGATTCACTAAAGAAGAATGCATTGTCACCAATGGAGAAAATGAGGAAGTCATGAGGGGATCTAGATCTAAAGACAATTGCTACTTATGGGAGCCTAAAATCTCAAATAACTCCATTGTTTGTTCTATGGCCAAAGAAGAAAAGGAGGTTAAATTGTGGCATCAAAAACTTGGATATCTTCATCTAAGAGGGATGAAAAAGATCATATTCAAGGAAGCAATGAGAGGAATTCCAAAGCTCACAATTGATGAAGGAAAAGTCTATGGTGAATGTCAGGTTGGCAAGCAAACCAAGATGTCACATCCAAGGATTGGACATCTTACAACCTCCAAAATTCTGGAGCTGCTGCACATGGACTTGATGGGACCAATGCAGGTGGAAAGTCTTAGTGGAAAGAAGTATGCGTATGCGGTTGTTGATGACTACTCCAGATACACCTGGATAAGCTTCATCAGAGAAAAATCAGATGTGTTTGATGTTTTCAAAGATCTGTGTACAAGACTTCAAAGAGAAAAGGAAAGTGGAGTTGTCATAATCAGAAGTGATCATGGAAAGGAGTTTGAAAACTCCAAGTTTGCTGAATTATGCTCATCTGAAGGAATCAGCCATGAATTCTCTTCACCTATTACTCCTCAACAAAATGGAGTAGTGGAAAGGAATAACAGAACTATTCAAGAGTCTGCTAGAGCTATGATTCATGCGAAGAAACTACCTATGCACTTTTGGGCTGAGGCAATGAACACAGCCTGCTATGTTCACAACAGAGTTACCTTGAGAAAGGGAACCTCCTCCACTCTGTATGAAATATGAAAAGGAAGGAAACCTATTGTGAAGTATTTCCATGTATTTGGAAGCAAATGCTACATTCTGACAGATCGTGAACAAAGAAGGAAAATGGATCCTAAAAGTGATGAAGGCATATTCCTGGGATACTCTACAAACAGTAGAGCATATAGAGTGTTCAACTGCAGAACAAAAGTCTTGATAGAATCCATTAATGTTATTATTGATGACTAACATGAAGAAACTAATGTCACAGAGGATGTTGGAACATTCTTTGAAACACAGACTGGTGTTGTTGTCAAAACTGAAGATCCTCATGCTGTACCTCCAGATTCTGAGTCAGAAGCTCTCAACAAAGGACCCTCTATCAGAATCCAGAAAGATTATCCCAAAGATCTTATCATAGGAGATCCCAACAGTGGTGTAATTACCAGATCTAGAGATATCATCTCAAGTTCATACTTTGTATCCAAGATTGAACCAAAAAATGTGAAGGAAGCTCTAACTGATGAATATTGGATCGATGCCATGCAAGATGATCTGGAACAGTTCAAAAGAAGTGGAGTATGGGAATTGGTTCCAAGACCTGAAGGAACCAACATCATTGGTACCAAGTGGATCTACAAGAACAAATCTGATGAAAAAGGAGTAATAACTAGAAATAAGGCTAGACTGGTGGCACAAGGTTATACTTAAGTTGAAGGGATTGATTTTGATGAAACTTTTGCACCTGTTGCAAGACTTGAGTCAATAAGGCTACTGTTAGGAGTTGCTTGTATTCTAAAGTTCAAGTTATTCCAGATGGATGTGAAAAGTGCTTTTCTAAATGGTTACTTGAATGAGGAAGTATATGTGGAACAACCTAAAGGATTTGATAATCCTACCCTGCCAAATCATGTATACAAATTAAGGAAAGCCCTTTATGGATTGAAGCAAGCTCCTAGAGCTTAGTATGAGAGACTGACTGAGTTTCTCACTGTTAATAGATACCAGCAAGAAGGGATAGACAATACCCTCTTTGTGAAGGATGAAGATGGAAAACTCATGATTGCTCAAATCTATGTGGATGACATAGTTTTTGGTGGGATGTCAGATAGGATGGTTAAACATTTTGTCAATCAAATGCAATCTGAGTTTGAGATGAGCCTTGTTGGAGAATTAACATACTTTCTTGGGCTGCAAGTCAAGCAAATGGAAGATTCCATTTTTATCTCCCAAAGTAAATATGCCAAGAACATAGTCAAAAAATTTGGCATGGATAATGCTCGTTACAAAAGAACACCTGCACCCACATATTTGAGGTTATCTAAAGATGAAAGTGATACTAGTGTTGATCAAAGCCTGTATAGAAGCATGATTAGAAGCTTGCTATATCTAACAGCTAGCAGACCTGATATTGCCTTTGCAGTTGGTGTATGTGCAAGATATCAAGCAGATCCTAAAGTGAGTCACATAAATCAAGTCAAGAGGATTCTCAAATATGTGAATGGAACTTGTGATTATGGTATGATGTATTCTCATGGGTGTGACCCTATTCTATCAGGGTATTGTGATGCTGATTGGGCTGGGAGTGTTGATGACAGGAAAAGCACATCTGATGGATGGTTCTTCTTAGGGAACAACCTCATATCATGGTTCAGCAAGAAGCAATATTGTGTCTCCTTATCCACTGTTGAAGTTGAATACATAGCAGCTGGTAGCAGTTGTTCCCAACTGGTCTGGATGAAACAAATGTTAACTGAATACAATGTCACTCAGGATGTCATGAAATTATACTGTGACAATCTTAGTGCCAACAATATTTCCAAGAACCCAATTCAGCATAGCAGAACCAAGCATATTGATATTAGACATCACTTTATAAGATATCTTGTGGAAGACAAAGTGATTACGCTGGAGCATGTGGCCACTGAACTGCAACTTGCTGGCATTTTTACAAAAACTCTAGATGCTACTCAATTTGAGAATTTAAGAAGCAAGTTGGGAATTTGCATTTATGAGGACTTATAGCAATTACTATCAAGAGGGGGTTTTGAGTGTAAAATAATTTTTATTGGTCAAAACACGTTCCAACCTCTGACTTTAATGCATCTCACGCCATTAACCATTAAAGCTCTTTATCTCACACAAACATTTTATCTCACTGCACCAATAATTCCTCCATCCCCCTACTCTTCAGAATACCTCTCATTCCTTCAAATTTTCCTCTTTCAACAAAATGGCTACCAAACGAGAGGCTTCTTATGCTACATCTTCTCAAGCTGACAAATCCAAATAACATTGTCGCTACTGCGAAAATCGGCGCCGGCTGAACAGAAGAGTCGCCACCGTGCGTTATTTATCCCAACAGAGGGAAAGGAAACGCTCGAAGTAAACCTACCGCAAAGACGGGAAAGGAATGGTCATCACAACCAAATCCTGGATTCGGGAGTCGGTTATGCGAGGGGAAGATATTAGAACCCCTCACGTCCGTCGTACTCGACAGGATCCACGCTTGTTTTCTGGTACGGATTGTTATTCTATCTATTCTACAGGTCTAGGGTTAAAAGAAAATAAAATGACTCGGCAAAGTATCACACTTTATGCCTACGTATTCCCTTCTGGAACGAGAAATCAGAGTCAACGTAGTTCGCCTACCTACGGGAAAGGAGGGGAAGGTTGCTCGCTAGGATATCGCATCCTATGCCTACGTACTTTCATACAACATGAAAGATCAGAGAAAACGTAGTTCGGGCCACGTATGACACAAGTCTGTCTTGATTGTTTTTATCCTTATGAAAAAGGTTTTCTCCTGATTACGCGTCCAAGCGGACAAAAATGACTCTTTGATTGGTTTACAGTCTTTTATGCAAGAACTGTTTTTTATTGATGTTTATCCTTTTATTGTATTTTTCTGATTGTTTTGAGAAAGAAGAGAAACAGCAACTCTAAAACCTATGGTTGAAAAAGAAATCCAAATCTACCCAAATGTTGGCATGCATGGATGAGAGCCTAATGTTTGTCATATTTCTCTCTTGCGCAGAGAGAAACAGAGATCCTAAGGGATAAGCGGAAAAGCAACAGCATATATACAGTAAAGCAGTAAAAGGCATGAATGCAGCAGTACAAGCGAGGCAAGGGAGTCCCACTCAACCTCGAACCTAGAAAACAATGGGCAAAGTGAAACAACTTCACTTCAACCTTATGGGAAAATTAACAAACAATACAGCAAAGAAAACCCAAACAGTACATCAACAGCTCTAAACAGCAAAAGCAGCTCTAAACAACAAACTCCATCAACATCTTCAAGCAAGATCTTCATCTAACTACAAGCTTCAAACAAGCATCCATCTACAAACTTCAATTAAGCATCCATCTTCAAGAAAAAAACACCAAGCTACAACCAGCAGAAAACTCTAAACAGTTGACAGCACCAGACAACTAAACAGCAGTAAATCCTACTTCAAACAGTTGCACAGCTCTGACAGCACAAGCTCCTTCTTCTAACAGTCTTCAAGGCAATGAACTTCATCTTCAATCTTCAAGGGATTCTTCAAAGCAAGCTCTCCAACAGAGAAATGATTATAAGAGGATTTTGAATGTTAAACAGTCTGTTGAACACCAAAGGTGGCCTACAGAAAGTTAACATAATATAGACTGTTTCTCTAAAAGTTCTATCTCCTAGATACAGCCACTAATCCTTCCAAAGGAGGGATGTGAGTATTAAGGAGATACTTTTAATCATTGAGAAAAATGGAGGCAAAAGAAACCATCCATATTTATGACGAAAATTTCTATTCTAAGGCTCTACCTATACCCTATGTCCTATGGTCTTCAAACAACTCCAAGCAAGCCAAGAAATCTTCATCAAGCTTTGATTTTGATCTTCAATCCTTGCCAAGCTCCACAAGCTCTAACTAAGCCCACACCCCAAGCAAAAGCCCAAAAAGCCCACACAACAAAATAAACCCCAAAAATGGGCAAACCAAACAAGCACACAATTGTAAAATATACTAAAAATAGTAATATGATATTTACAAGTCTAATATTAATTCTAAGGGAAATACTATATCTACCCTATATACCCCATAGGTCCCATACTCTAATTCAATCTAAAAAACCCAAAATAAAATATTCAAGTGCACCTATGTTGTGTGTAAACCCTAATCTAACCATCTTAGAATCAACTAATCAAAACTATCTAAAAAATAATCCACAAAATATGGAATAAAATCCAGGGGGTACCTAATGTTCATATCTAATTGCCCTAAAAAGAGTGGCCTAAAAAAGTAAGGGGAACTATCTAAACAAAAATATACAAAATTATGTGCAAACTAAATTCAATGAAAAAACAACTAAATGTAAAATGTTCACAAAAAAATACAGAAAATACCTAAACTAATATTTTTATTTATGCATAATTTTCTTGAAACAAATATTAACCTGTAGCGAAAATTCCCATGTCAAAATAACTCTTTTTCAATTTTATATGATTTTTCAAAGTTGTAAAGAAAAATGAACAAAATGAATTAAAAAGAAAATACTTTGGTGCAGATAGCAAGAAATTATAACATATAACGCACATGGGCCAGAGGGAGGGGTGCGCTTATCAAAGCGTGCTAGGCCCAAATAAACTTCAGAAAATGAAAAGAAAATCCAAAGAAAAATGAAAAATTAATGGTGCAGGAAGCAAGTAAGTTCAGTGTAAACCTAGTGGGCTTGTCTACTGGGGGGGTGTGTATCAAAATACCTAAGCCCATTACCAAACAGAAATCAAAATGAAAATAGTAAGAAAAATAAGGAAACTCGTGGTGTGAAAAGCAACTAGAATTAGTGTAAAACATGATGGGCCACGAAATGGGGGTGGGATTAGTACCAATAAACGTAAGCCCATAGCTTCTAATAAGTGAAACGACTGTGCTTTGATTCTCAGCAAATCCTTCACAAACTGGGATGCGATGATAGCCACACGATGGCATTTTTGGTCAAAGTCTAATCAGGATCCAATGGATGATAGATCGTCTTCCTCATTTGAAAATAGAATTGGAACCAACTCCATTGATGAATGTCCAAGAACATATCCACTGAATCTAATCGTGTATCCTCAATTCTCAACCAAAAATTAATTTGTAAAACACTATCATGCTCAGAATTCTTCCCTGCTTCCAACTATGGTATCAAAATCAATTGATATGGCTTGTAATTCAAAACACGATTCTCAATCCAAAATCTGGTCTAACATTGATTGTCATCATTCATCATGCCTAATCTCTTCCTCACTCAACACTGAGCATTTCTAACCAAATAACTCAACCTAACTCTCACTATACAGCATGGTCTTGATCTAAACAGAATTCATGTCAACACATCAACTAGCACCAAATTGCTTCAAACTTTCCAGAAAGCATCACTTAACCACATACTATGCTTCTAACCTAAGATTTCATGCCAATTCTAACTAAATCGAGCCATGGTTTGAAAGTTACTAACCTGTAAAGATGAGTGAAACAGATGATGGAAACCTTCAATTTAATGCTTGCAAATCTCCATATTCCTTCAAGATGATCTTTGCTTGCTTCTGTATGCACTAAATCTTCTTCAAACCGCTTAAATCAATGAAACAGAATTTCACTTGCAGGTGTGATAATGGAACTTCAAGAACACGATTCCAACAAGAATTCCCTCTAATTTTGATTGGTACACTCTCAGTGGTGATTATAGAATTGAATTGGATCAAAAAATGGAAAGAATAGTGAAGAATTGTGAGAATTTGAATATGAATTGCAATTGAGCAAAATGAATCTCAATCTTTCTTCTCTGCACCAAATGAAGCCCAACCCTTATTCTGATCAGTTCTAATGGCTTTATAGATGAGGTTAGAAACTTCTAGAGATTGCTGGAATGATCCAAGGAGAAATTGGATATCTCATGCTATGATAAATTGAAATGGTAAGTTCAAAAAACCAGTTGCAGCTTGCCTTGTTACAGCACTGGTATGAGGCTTGAATTTCTCTCCAAATGAGAAATAGAATGTGTTGGAATGGCTTGCTAGCTTGTGCCTTGATCCCTTTTTCATTTGGCAAGTGTAACTTCATTTACAAGCAATTAATGACAAGTCCAATTTCTTGACCCCAAATGAAAAATCTAATGATGCCAATGATCTCAAAATATGTTTTCCCTTCAATTTGGTATATCACATGATGCATTTTGGCCTTGGATCAAAAATCCCCAATTTTGGTCACTTGAAAATGTACTTTTCCTTCCATATTTGGTCAAATTTGTCATTTTGAGTTCCATGCATTTCCAGACTATCATGACCTCTTACTTAGACTCAAAACATCATTTTGAGCAAGTTTGATGTTGAACCTTTTTTCATTTGAAGTTTGCAAGTAGGAGTTTTAGGCATATGCTTGAAATGACCTATAATCTTACTTTCCCAAAATACCCCTGGCTTGTCAAGATCATAAGTAGAGTTCCACAAATCAGAATGAGGCATACCATACCTTTTTAGAAAGCTAAGATCATGAGGAACAACTTTCCTGTTTACCAAAAATCCATTTGAAAATTCCTTGTGGTGCAAAAGTTGCTTGGAAGTCAAGTAACTTTCACAGATAAATTTCAGTGTCCTTCGATGACCTGTAACTTGCAAGAACCATAACTTGAGTTCTATAAATCTCCTTGATGACTTCCACAACTCAAATTAAAGGTCTTGAGATGCTCTACAAGTTTCATGTTGGCCAAATATCCATTTGAGACTTGTATTTTGAATTATTTTGCTTGCAAGTTTGACCTAAATCAGGGGATTTTACACAGAAACCCTAATTTAGAAACTTCTCTTCTTCTTGATTTCTTTTGATTTCTCCTTGGAACAACACCACATCCATATCCACATATCAAATGATGAATCCCACATCCTTCAAATAGGCCTTGATGCCCTTCAATCAAGCATTAGACCTAGGGTTGACCTAGGGTTGACCCAGATGAAACCCTAGTTGACTGTCTTCAACTGTAGCTCTTGTAACCACACCAATAACTTGTCTTACTTTCAGAATGACCCTCTAGGTCTTCCATGATGTCTACACACATTCCATGCCTCAGTTCATAGCTCACAACCTCTTTGATGATCTTCAAATACTCCCCAGATAGGATATAGATCTACTGCTTGATCTATTAACTTCTCAAAGCTTCACCTTCTTTCTTGGTGACTTGAATAGGCTTGGGCTTGAATAAAACCCCTTTTGGATATGCTTCTCGAGATGAAAATGGCACTTGATCCCTTGTTGGATGGCTTTCCCATGCTATGCTATGCAAATGAATGAACTATGTACATGATCTACTATGCAAATGATAAAGCTATGAAAACACAAATCAGGTAAAACAAGTTGGTCAAATTTTAGGGTGCAACAGCTGCCCCTATTCAAACGGCTTGGACCCGACTGGGTGAAACGCCCGGAGCCTTCAGACAATCGAGCTACGAGACGGTTGAATACCAATAAACCCGGAAATTTGCCAACTGCAAAAATAAATTGCGAAATAAACTGCACCACTACTTGGGGAACACTATCTACAAATATGATTTCAACACTATCTTGTCAATACTAGAATAAACTTATTGACTTCACTGGGAGAAGTACTTTTGTCGTATATAAGAATGCAATTCTCTCTTGTCATGGGACACATACTATGTTCCTTACGGGGAAATCATCCGTCTAAATACTGAGGAGTTCGTCCGCTTATCTCTCACGGGAAACATGCATCGATTTAGTAACACTTCATCCACCTATCCAATACGGGAACACTATTCTGTTTACATCACAGGAAAATTTTCTTCTGCCCATCACACAAGAAAATACACTTCTGCCCGTCACACAGGAAAATTACACTTCTGCCCCTCACACAGGAAAATACCCTTCTGCCCATCACACAGGAAAATTACACTTCTGCCCATCACACAGGAAAATTACACTTCTGCCCATCACACAGGAAAATTACACTTCTGCCCATCACACAGGAAAATTACACTTCTGCCCATCACACAGGAAAATACACTTCTACCCATCACACAGGAAAATACACTTCTGCCCATCACACAAGAAAATTACACTTCTGCCCATCACACAGGAAAATTACACTTCTGCCCATCACACAGGAAAATTACACTTCTGCCCATCACATAGGAAAATACACTTCTGCCCATCACGCAGGAAAATACACTTCTGCCCATCACGCAGGAAAATTACACTTCTGCCCATCACACAGGAAAATACACTTCTGCCCATCACACAGGAAAATACACTTCTGCCCATCACGCAGGAAAATACACTTCTGCCCATCACGCAGGAAAATTTTCTCGGACATAGCTTCTTTGGCTATTCTTTGCATTAACTAACTCCACTGGGGATATTCCGAAAATAACTGTCAAACGCTCGTATTGATAACAAGTGGTTACTTCTGAACTTTGATTTTATGGAAACCTGAAACGCTGTCGCAGCAACAAATCTTAAAGAAAACATTCCGCTGGTCGGATACAATAACGCCTCAATTAGCAACTCTGTGGGAAAATAATAAATTGAATCATATCATCACATGTCTCCCGGCGAGACCTCGATTGTCTGGTAATATCTGAGCTTTAGAACTCCATACTCCTATTGAGAAAGCACACCTGAAAGTGAAAGGTTAACCAACCTGATCTATGTTTCATAATGCGTATGTTTGATAATGGCGTAATACTCCATACAACATGGAAATGCTACGCGTTTTTTATTTGGTAGATGCAAATATGACACTATATGCCAATGCAAATGCAGGCCCTAGCTGCTAGGAAAAGCTCTGACAAGCTTGCTTCATCAATCTTGGCCGTCGAGGACAAATATCACCCTGCTGGGGAGTGAACAGGTATCACAAAGTATTCTGGCAAACTAAATGCCAGGACACACAACCAACTCTGTCGGGGAGAGTTTTAACCTTCGATTTCCACCGGGAGGAAAGAAGACACCTGCTGAAAAGAGAGAACTCCGATGGGGATGAAACGACTCTCATTGGGGAATATCAACTGACTCCGTTGGGGAGAATAAATGACCCTACTGGGAAGGGAATCTCTACTGGGGAGAGTAGACTGTCTGAGTACAGCTCATAAGTTTGGAACTATTAGTCTTCTGAGGCTAACAACTCTGCTCGAGATAGGGAATCCTTTTGGGGGACACCACACTGTCTGAACACATCCTACAATTTTGGAATGATCAATTCTGTTGAAGACAAATGACCCTGCTGGGAAAAGTACACCATCTGGCTACAGTTTACAAACTTGGGACTGAGGATAGACATCCTGTGGCGATCATTAATCTTGACCTAATGGAGAGTATTCCTTCGGATAAGCTGTGACTAGCCGGGGGAAATTGATCCTTCTTCAGTAAGGAACATTGTTATCTCAGCTTCGGGAAATGAAGCGCGACCTGCATGGGGGTTCACTTCACATAACGATCAAGTCTTTTCGTTACGAGCCTCTGGTTAGGACTGCAATCTTCTGATCGTCCACTTCGTATGGTCAAGAACCCTGCAACACCACAAACGAGACAAGACAAGTCTATACAACCAAATCTATTCAGGTTAGTGACATCATTTTCAGTCAATTCGAAGTTTTAGCAATTATCGGCAAGGGCCAGCAACGTTATGCACTTGCTAGTTTTATTAAACATTGGCGCTTTTCACCTACAAAACAGTAAAGAACAAGAATCAAATACTGAATAACATGTTTCATTAATGGGGCCCCTGAATGGGCAGAGTTCCGTACACTGGATGTAACTCCTGAAAAGAGGAAGTTACGCACAACAAATATACAAGTATGCACAGGAAGCATAAATACAATGACAACTCAAATTTGCACATATGTCGGCAACGTGATGCAGACGAACATCATGAGTTGATCCTCCTATGACTCGCCTGACTCTGGCGCTTTCCCGGTATTCAAACTTCTGAAGAGATTGTATCTGATAATCGAACTCTCAGGTATATTCTCCCGCACCAATGTGCAGCGTAGTATCAAATTCGGACCGCAGTCATTCGCTTTTTAAAATCCCTAACTTTTGCGTGAACCGCCCTTTGCGGGTTTTCAGTTCACCGGGATACCCTTTTTTGCCGAAGCCGCCCAGTGTAGGTTTTCAACTTCGCGGGTGTACATCTTTTCAATTTTATCCCTAATTTTTGCCCGAACCTTTTATTCTGTTTTTGGTTCGCCAGGATGCCCCGTTTTTGCCTGGACTCTCTTTTTTTTTGTCCAGCGGGTCAATTTTAAGCAAAGTATTTTTTAACTGCGTCCGAATTCACAGGCGACGTAAAGTCTTCACCGTCCATGGTGGACAACAACAATGCTCCTCCTGAAAAGACTTTTCTGACAATGTATGACCCTTCGTAGTTGGAGGTCCACTTGCCCCTGTGATCAACCTGTGGCGGGAGAATCCTTTTCAGCACAAGGTCGCCCATCTGAAAGCTCCGGGGATGTATCTTCTTATCATACGCTTTCTTCATTCGGCTCTGGTACAAACGACCGTATGCTAGAGAAGCTAGCCTCTTCTCATCCATTAAACTCAGCTGGTTCAATCTATCTTTCACCCATTCTGCCTCGTCGAGTTGGACATCTTGTAATACCCTCAGGGAAGGAATATCAACTTCCAGTGGTAACACTGCTTCCATTCCGTATACCAACGAGAACGGGGTTGCCCTAGTTGATGTGCGTACCATCATACGATAACCGTGCAAAGCGAAAGGTAGCATCTCATGCCAGTCCTTATAAGTCACCACCATCTTCTGAACAATCTTCTTTATGTTCTTATTGGCCGCTTCAACATCGCCATTCATCTTGGGTCGGTAAGGAGAAGAGTTGTAATGTTCGATCTTGAAACTATGACACAGCTCCTTCATCATCTTGTTATTTAAGTTTGAACCGTTTTCGGTAATAATCCGCTCGGGGATTCCATATCTGCAAATGATATCTCGTTTGATAAACCTGGCTACCACCTGCTTAGTCACATTTGCATATGATGCCGCTTCTACCCATTTGGTAAAATAATCGATTGCTACCAAAATGAAACGGTGTCCGTTAGATGCTGTCGGCTCAATCTTTCCAATCATATCAATTCCCCACATCGAGAATGTTGCACCCTAAAATTTGCTCAACCTACTTCACTTGGTTTATGTTTCAATTGCATTAGTATTTGCATATAGAGTCATGTACATAATTAATTCATCTGCATAGCATAGCATGGGAAAGCCATCCAACAAGGGACCAAATGCAATTTTTATCCCTATGGGCATATCAATAGTTTCTTATTCAAATTCAATCTTAGCCAAGTCATCAGAAAGAAATTGAAATCTAAAGAAGTCAGTGGACCAAGCAGTGGATCTATCTCCTATCTTGAGGGTATTTGAAGACCATCAGAGAATTTGTGAGCTGTGAATTGAGAATGAAGGGTATACAGACATCATGGAGGACCTAGAGAGTCATTTTGAAAGTGAGACAAGTCATTGAGGAGATTGCAAGAGCTGCAGTTGAAGACAGTCAACTAGGGTTTCATCTGGGTCAACCCTAGGTCAACCATAGGTCAAATGATTGATTGAAGGATATTAAGGTCTATTGGAGAGATGTGGGGTTCATCATTTGACATGTAGATAAGGATGTGGTGTTGTGCCAAATAAGAAATCAAGAGAAATCAAGAAGAAGAGGAGTTTCTAAATTAGGGTTTCTGTGTAAAATCCCCTGATTTAGGTCAAACTTCCAAGCAAGATAAGTCAAAATTCAAGCTTTAAATGGATCCTTGGACAATATTAAACTTGTAGAGGATCTCAAGACCTTTAATTTGAGTGGTGGAAGACATCAAGGAGATTTATAGAACTCAAGTTATGGTCCTTGCAAGTTACAGGTCATCTGAGGTATCTGAAATTTTGTCTGTGAAAGTTACTTGTCTTCCAAGCAACGTTTACCCCTCAAGGAGATTTCAAATGGATTTCTGGTCAACATAAGAGTTGTTCCTCCTTGTCTTATATTTCTAGAATGGTATGGTATGCCTTCATATGATTTGTGGAACTCTACTTATGGTCTTGGCAAGCAAAGGGTATTTTGGTCATTTGAGAATTACAGGTCATTTCAAGCCTATGCCCAAAACTCATACAAGGAAGCTTCAAATGAAAAACTTCACAACATCAAACTTGCTCCAAATGACATTTTGAGTCTCGAAAAGTGATCATAAAAGTTTGGAAATGCTCATAGCTCAAGGTTTCAAATTTGGTGAATTTAATGAATAAAAAGTGACCTAAAATTGAGATTTTTCATAACTTGGCCAAATGGGATGAAATTATAGGTAATTTTGATTGGAAAAAATGTTTTAAGAACATTAGCAAAAGTGGATTTTTGAGTTTGGTTCAAAATTTGGAAGTTATGCTAGTTGGCTTACAAAGGAAGTAACATAATCAAAATCCAAGGGAATTGTGCACAAGAAGTTTCTACCAAGTTCTAGAGCTTTCTAATTTCATCTATATATTGGGTAGAGTAGCTTCATTCAAGGGTTGGTGATTCATTTTGATCAAAGTACCAAGTTTCATCTCATTCTTCAAGTGTGCAAATCCATTTCAAACTCTATCAAACCTTCATCAATTTCCAAAATCCTTGATCCTATCATCATCTACCTTCATTCAAGATCAAGCTTCCATCAAGATTTGGCTCAATCGAGGTAGAATTCGTGCTATCCATCTTCATCATCCAAAGTGCAAGAAGAAGTGGTTATAAGAATCTAAGGCATTTGAGCAAGAAATATTGCATACAGAACCAAGAATCAGGTGTATTGAGCAAGTCCAGAACATTGCAAGCCTTGGATCCAAGGAATTCTACACCTGTTTTCATCATTTACACCAGGTTAGTTTTCCTTTCGAATTGGCTAGATTAGTTAGCATGTTAGAGAATTATTAGGTTAGAATGGTTAGGATTGGTTAGATGATCATTTCTGTTGAGTTTGAAGGCAATTCATGGAGGTTGCCATTGGTGCACCAAATCTGTTAGGGCTTAGAACTCCTAGGTTAGGGCTTGATAATATTGGTTAGATAGCTTAAAATGATCAGCAGAGCGTGTAGATTGTGTTAGGATAAAAGTTAGCAAGAATTGGCAAGGTTGATCTCAGTGTATAATGGTGGAGTCAAGGTATTCCAGCTATCGGGTTTGGTTATTGGCTGAGTTTCAGAGGAATCCAAGACCATGGCTGTGTAGAGGGGAAGAAGTAGAGTAATTTTTCTCTTTACATATTGGAGTTTCATGGAGAATTACGGTCGTATGAGAAGGTGGAAGATTGATTCATGAAGCTGCATGCAGGGTTCATCCATGGTGGAAACCCTAATTCTGTGGGGAAGATGAAGGAGGACCATGCGATCAGGTGCTTGACTTTGACTTGGATCCCAATCCGATGGCTCACGTTTAAAATGAATTTGGAGGGAGATATTATGCAGCAATACGCTGCGTTTCATTAAACCATTCTGACTGGGCTCAATAATCCATTGCTATTCGCACCCTGCTTTCAAGGCCCAAAACCAAATGAACTATTATTTTTACTCTTTGCACCGTTTTGTCTTTTTTTTATTTTTGTTGTGTTTTCTGGTTAACTGGGCCCAGACGCGCTTTGCTATGCGCGCCCCCCAGTCTGGGCCCATCTTGCTTTTTTAACTGAAATAAGTACTCATTGCACCCCCTAACCCAATTCATTCATATTAATTTCATCCATTCATTTTTAATTCTTCAAAAAATCATAAGTAAATGAAAAATGAATATTTTTAATTGCTTCTTTTTGCATTAGGTTTATAATTCTGTTAAGAAAAATAACAAATATTAAAAATAGCATTTTATTTTGTTTTAGTATTTTTTGTGCATTTTTCTTTTAAATAGCTTTTTAAGTGGTTTAATTTGATTCATGATATTGTTGATTTTAGTTTAGTTAGATGCTTTAACATTTTGGATTCATTCTTTTTTGGGTGATTAACTTAGAACTTTAGCTTACTCATAGGATTTAATTCATAATTTTAGGATTAATTTTTAGATGATTTGCCTAGGTGTGATTAGGAGAATCAAAACTAGGGTTTAGAGATAGCATAGGTGTGATAAATCTTTTCTTTTAGGAGTTGTAGTTTGAATATTGGGGTATGGGACTATAGGGGTATTATGGGTAGATAGTAGATCCCTTAGAAATTACTAGGTTTCCCCTATTCTACTATTACTATCAGTATATTGTTTGTATTTGCTTGACTGTGTGGGGTGCCCTCTCTAGGGTTATTTTTTTGACTGTGTGGGGTATTGGGCTTGTTTGGGGCTTGGGTTTGAGCTGAAGATTGTGCTGATGAAGCCCATTGGAGATCAAAGAGATTGAAGACCAACTTCCAGAGTTGATGAGGAGTATCTCTTGCTGGCAGCTGTTGAAGGTTATAGGATCTAGGAGTTAGGCAGAGCTCTAGAGTAGAAAGCTTGATTCACAAACATGGAAGGTCTTTCTTGCCTCCATCCCTCTCTATGATGCAGAGTCTCTCTAAGACATTCACCCCCTTCCTTTGGAAGGCTTGGTGATAGTGTCTAAGAGATAGAACTCTTGAGAGAAATATTCTATGTGTTGTCAGCAGTCTATTTGCCACCCTTGGTGGTCAACTAATTGCTTAACACCCCAGTTCATTCTTGTGATTGATTCCTCAGCTTGGAGATTGAGACCTGAAGAGAAGCCATTGAAGACTGATGATAGAGACCTTGCTGGAAGGCTGTGAAGATAAAGACTGATAGCTGGAGATGACTTGAAGACAGATGTTGATGAAGACTGCTTGAGCTGCTGTTGCTGTTTATTTTTGCTGTTTAATTCTTGATGTATTGTCTGAATTTCCCTGACTGTATTGCTTGCTGTTTAACCTGTTAGGTTGAAAGTGAATTCCGTTCACTTTTGCCTGTTGTTTTCTAGGTTCGAGGTTGAGTGGGACTCCCTTGCCTCGCTTGTATTGCTGCATCCATGCATTTTACTGCTTTATTGTATATTTGCTATTGTTTCTGTTTCCGTCTATTCCCTTAGGATCTCTGTTTCTCTCTGTGCAAGAGAGGAGCATGATAGACATTAGGTCTTAACCCATGCATGATAACATTAGGTTAGTGTGATTCCCTTCGCAACCATAGGTTAGAGTTCTGTCTCTTCTTTCTCAAAACAAGCAGGAAAATACAATAAATATTCCAAACACAATAAAAGACGCTTCTTTCGTAAAAGAATGTGAACTCATCAAAACGTCAGTTTTGTCCGCTGGGACTGTTAATCAGAAAAACCCTTTTTCATAAGGAATAAAAACAATCAAGACAGACTTGTGTCGTACGTGGCCCGAACTACGTTTGCTCTGATCTTTCATGTTGTATGAAAGTACGTAGGCATAGGATGCGATATCCTAGCGAGCAACCTTCCCCTCCTTTCCAGTAGGTAGGCGAACTACGTTGACTCTGATTTCTCGTTCCAGACAGGAATACGTAGGCATAAAGTGCGATACTTTGCCGAGTCATTTCTTTTCTTTTTAACCCTTAACCCTTAGTTTAGATAGAATAACAATCCGTACCAGAAAACAAGCGTGGATCCCGTCGAGTACGACGGACGTGAGGGGTGCTAATACCTTCCCCTTGCGTAACCGACTCCCGAATCCAGGATTTGGTTGCGATGACCATTCCTTTCCCCGTTTTGCGGTAGGTTTACCTCGAGCGTTTCCTTTCCCCTCTGTTGGGATAAATAACGCACGGTGGCGACTCTTCTGTTTAGCCGGCGCCGATTTTCGCAGTAGCGACAGCTGGCGACTCTGCTGGGGATTCAACGTCCCCTGGCTGCTAAGGACTGCGATAGTTCCTTATGCATTTGGGATCCAACGTCCCTTAAGCAAGTCAATCCTAGCGCTTGTTTTCCCGTCGAGGATTTTGTATGGATTTACTTTTCGGTTATTTACTTTCAAGCATTATATTATTGTTATTATTGCTGTATTGGGGTGTGACGGGTGTTCTATGATTGAGAGATAAGCCGGACCTGGGCTTGAGTGCACCTAGAATTAGAGTGGAAAGTAGTGGGAGCGCACGTGCTTTGCATGTCCTAGTGTCCTGCGAAATCCACACTCAGACGAGGTTCTTCTGGTTGGCCTCTTATCCTGCCCTTTGGGTGGCTCGGGTTGCTGGTTAGTTGGATTGTCGAATCTGGGAACCGATCATTTGGAAGTTGGCTAAGTGAGGCCTCTTCAGGATTTGATGATGCCACTCCTTCTGGGAATCGTATCATCAACCCTGAAAGTCTGTGACGCCGACGACTGCATAGGATGCCATACCTTTGTCAGTTACTAGGACACCTACCTGTGAGAGGGTTCGGGGTTATGCAGGTAACTAGACCTTCAGATACCGGTTGTTTCTTGACCTGAGATCCTGGGTATTTATGGACAGTTGAGAGGTCTATCAGAGACCAGTCAGAGTTATGGTGGAGGTCTATCAGAGACCAGTTGGAGTTATGTTATGGGGTCTATCAGAGACCAGTGTTGGAGCTTTGTATTGGGTCTATCTGAGACCAGGGTTTGAGGAATTCTGGAGGGTCTATCTGATACTTGTTGATATGGTTCAGGATTCTCAGCTATGGCATTTGGTCCCTGTTGCATGTTACTTGCATTGCATTGTTTGCATAATCATTATCATTGCATCCCATTAACGTGTGTCTGTGCTGCAGGTGCATTTGCATATTCCCTGGTTCTAGTGTTCGGACTTCTGAGTATTGATCATGGCTGGTTTGAGGATGACAGTTGCCTATAAGCTACCTATCCCTGATATTACTCCCCTCCTGGGTCTGATCTCTCTTGCTGATGAGGATGTCCGTAGAAGTTTCAGGCAGAGTTATGGACGGTTGTTGAGATTGGTTCGCAGACCAAATGATGATGAACTGAATGGGCTGTACACGCTGATGCAATTCTATGACCCTGCTTTGAGGTGTTTCACATTTGCTGACTTTATTTTGGGGCCTACCATGGAGGAGTATGTAGAGTTTACTGAGCTGCCAGTACAAAATAAGGTTCCCTTTATTCACTCTGCCGCTGAGCCCAAGTTGGAGGACTTGGCTAAGGCCTTGCACATGAATGCTTCTGAGTTGTTGATGACTTCTTGGCGAGGGGTTCCAGGTTTCTCTCTCCAGTTTCTGGTTGGTAAGGCTCAAGAATACGCCAAGAATGGATGTTGGGTGGTCTTTAACGCTGTTTTGGCTCTATGCATTTACGGGATAGTGCTGTTTCCCAACTTCCCTAACTTCGTATACATGGATGCATTTCATTTATTTGCTGCTGGCAACCCTGTACCCACGTTGATCAGGGACTTCTATCATTCGATGCACTACAGGAATGAGAACAGGAGAGGCAAGAACGTCTCTTGTTGTGTGTCGTTGCTGTACATGTGGTTTAAGAGCCATCTTCCCCTGAAGGGACCTTTTGTGGATAGTGCAACTATAGCTGACTGGCCAGAGCGCCTGATGAGGCTATCTTCTGAAGACATTGAGTGGTTTGACCGAGACTTGTTGGGGTCTGAGCTTATTTTCAGTTGTTCTGGGTACCCTAATGTTCCGTTGATAGGAAGAAAAGGGTGTATCAATTACAACCCATCTCTGTTCGTTCGCCAGTTCGGATATGCGTTGAAGAACCCACCTCAGGAGGAGGAAGTACAGGAATCTCTGTACTTCACCGGTGATCTGAATGGAGAGTTACTCGCCAAGCTTCAGCACGCATGGATGCGTATCAACAGAAGAGGGAAACCACTGTTGGGGAAGAATGATTGTCAGGCTTATGCACCTTACAAAGTCTGGATCCAAGAGAGAGCAAGACAGTTACTGATGCCATTTCCAGCTGCACCAGTCCCTGTTCATATTCCCGTGGAAGAACCAACTACTGTTACTAGGGAGGCCTACGAGCAAGTTGTAAAAGAAAAAGAAGCCTTGATGAAGATCAATGAGGGGTTAGAAAAGGAACTGGCTCAGATACGTAGTGAGAAGAACAAGGTTGTGCATGCTTTCCAACAGCAGATCGAACTAGTAAACAGGCTAGGTGCTGAATTGTCTGGGTCAAGAGTTCAGAAGCTCTCATGACATGTTGGAGTCCAAAAAGAAGGCACTCGACGCCGCCCACCGGGAAATCTCTTCTTGTAACAAGACGTGGAATGCTACGCTAACCAACAACAAAAGGAGGGAAGATAAATTGAAGCAGCAAATTTCTGAACTCGAAGAGCAGTTGAAGGCTAGCATTAAGAAGCATGAAGAGGAGGTAATGACCAGATATAGTCTCCAGAATGCATTGAACAAGGCCATCGAAGGCAGGAACGAAGCTGTGTCTCAGAAGCGGAAGCTAGAGGATCGCTTCGGAGAAGGGGCATGGGAGGAAACCGTTGGTGACGTGCGACGTGTTCTCAAGCGGAGAAATCAGCTTGTTGAGGGTCTGCTTACCCGACCAAGTCATCCAGAGACTAAGAAGTTACTAGAGGAGTACCAGGCTTATGAGTGTACTTGACTGTTGCATGTATTAACTTGTATGCTTTATTTGCATAGTGTTGACCATCACCAGGATTGTTGGTTGAGGTCATACCTTCTTATTGTACTCAGTGATATTGTATTCTTGGCTTAATGGATTTCTCTGCAATATATGAGGTGTTTTCCATGATTCGGCTCTGATCACCGTATTGCTAGCACTGTCACTGCACTGACACATTCGCACTAGAATCGGGGAATGATATTCCCTAATGCACAGACACATATTGCATTGCATTCCCATTCATATTGCATTACAGGTGATTATTGCAAGGTGTCTCATTTCTTGCTCTGAACCAGGTCTTTTCAGGATTGAAGATCAGCGCCCGCACCGATACTCCACTCGCACCAACTGCCGAAGAATCATGGATCAAATGCAGAACGAAATGCAAGACATGCGTGAGAAGCTGGCGCTCTTCATGCAGACAATGGAGACCATCGCGAAAGGTCAGGAGAATTTGCAAGCCTTGGTGCAGCCTCTGTTGGTAAGGAATGCTGGGCACGGGAATGAGGATCATCAGTCTGTGCGAGTCAACACTATTCATGGGGATGGTACCCCCACACCAGTGGCTCCACCTGTAGTCAACATACCTGCTGGTAATGTCAACAACGGCGCTGCTGCCGGGAACGGTAACTTTGGAATGGGGAACGAGACTATCGTTAACAATGTTGGGCTTGGAGATGTTAACCTGGGTGATAATATGGGAGGCAATGGCTTCGGTAATGCTGGATTCGGCTTCAATGACCAGGGGTTCGATAATACTGGGAAGTACGATTTCAATACTCAAGGCTTCGGGCAGGACGGTTTTGGTATGACTAATCAGGGTTATAGCGGATTCGGAAATGGAAATGGCGCTGGGTTAATGACTTTTGGACCTGCTGGAGTCGCTCCGGGGTACGGTAACAGGGGGCGAGGCCCGGTGATGAATCAGACCAGAGTTGGCCGCAACAACAGATACGATGGGTATGGAACGGGGAATGGTAATTGGCAAGAAGACCAGCAAGAGGATGCTTTCTCCGGTGGAGGTTTCGAGGGGCCTATGGATGACTCCTAGAGGATCAGGATGCTCGAGGAGCAGATGAAGGGGGTCGTAAATCAAAGTGTTGTGGGCTTAGATATGTCAACAATGGGTCTGGTGCCTGGCCTGAGGGTGCCAATCAAATTCAAAGCTCCCACATTTGACAAATACAAGGGGGACACCTGTCCAAAGGTGCATGTGCAGTCATATTACAGAAGGATGTCGGCGTATTCTAATGATGAGAGGATGCTAATGCATTTCTTTCAAGATAGCTTGTCTGGCCCTTCCCTCGAGTGGTATATGGGATTAGAGCCAACTCATATAAAGACATGGAAGCAGCTGGCTGAAGCATTTGTAGCTCACTATAAGTACAACAGCGACTTGGCACCCAATCGGGTCCAATTGCAGGGGTTGTCCCAGAAGAAGGGTGAGAGCTTCAAAGAGTATGCGCAGAGATGGCGCGACATGGCTTCTAGAGTCCATCCTCCTCTAGAGGACAAGGAAATGAATGACATGTTCATAGGAACATTCACCGACATGTTTTATGACAAGTTGTTTCACACTTCTTTGGGCAGTTTCTCAGACTTAATCCTGATGGGAGAGAAGATTGAAAGCAACATTAAACAAGGAAGATTCCAAGCTGAGGAATCCACTTCGGCTGGCAGTAACCGAAGGGCTTTTGATGGGCGCCGTCAGGGCGATGCAAGCACAGTGTTTGAGGGTCGAGGCCGAGGCCGAAACCAGTACAATCAGCCGCAGCAGGTGGCAAGCGTTACTATTTCGTTTCAGCAACAACCATTTCAACAACAACAACAGCAACCGCAGCAGGGGGCACAGCCTGCTCAGCACAGATTCCAGGGGGGCAAACCAAGGAGGGTGTTTGAAAAGCCTCCTTCAACGTATGCAGATTTGCTACAGACGTTACTAGGTTTGAACTTGGTGGAGAAGAGAACTCTGGCACCAATAACAGGCACTCCTCCGTACGGTTATGATGCAAGCAGGCACTGTGAATTCCACTCTGGGGCTCCTGGCCACGATGTAGAAGGTTGCCACACATTCAAGCATGTAGTGCAGGATCTATTGGATAGTAAGGCTATCAACTTTGGAACGGCGGGTCCGAACATAGTGCAAAAGCCCATGCCCAACCATGGGGCAAACGCCATTTTAACTGAGGAGGGCTTGAACTTGATTATGCATGTTGATGACCTCAAGACACCGTTGTGCGAGATAAAGAGCAGATTATTGCAAGGTGGTGTGTATCCAGGATGTGACGAGTATTGCTTAGAGTGCTGGACCCTAGCTGGGGGTTGTGACGAATTAAAGAAAGGTATTCAGGCTTTAATAGATGGGGGTACGCTGCAATTTGACCGAGCAGCAATTGAAGAACCTGCAGGGGTATTAGCAGACAAGCAAAGTGATGTGGCTACTGTAACGATTCCCCGAAAAACTATCACTATAACGGCACCGGCCAAGCGACCGCCGATCACCATCACCAAGGCAGGACCAATCCCGTACGAAAGCACCAAGGCAGTCCCCTGGTCCTATGGGTTGGAAGTGTATTGTGACGGAGTAAAAATTGATGTTAATAAGCAGCCAGCTGAGACTGTAGACAATGTTGTCGGTACCGGAGGTATGACAAGAAGCGGGAGAATCTTCATATCGCCTGAGGTAGAAGCTGAACGACTGGAAAAGGGAAAAGGAAAGATGATTGAGAATGTCCCAGTGCAGGCAAACGGAAAAGAAACGGCATCGAAGGATGTAGAAGAGTTCATGCGCTTGATTCGTAAAAGTGATTATAAAATTGTTGAGCATCTGCAACAGACGCCGTCAAAGATATCTATACTGTCGTTGCTATTGTGTTCTGAAGCTCACAGAAATGCATTATTGAAAGTTCTGGATACTTCCTTCGTACCCCAAGATGTGTCCGTGAATCAGCTGGAGGGGGTGTTGGCGCATGTGAATGCAGGCCATAGCTTGGGATTTACAGACTTTGATTTGACCCCGAAGGGGAGAGAGCATAATATGGCGTTGCACGTCTTTGTGGAGTGTAGAGGATCAGTCATGTCTCATGTACTGGTAGACACCGGATCTTCCTTAAATGTGCTGCCCAAGAAAGCGATGATGAAACTGGATGTCAGAGGAATCCTGTGTACGCCTAGTGACTTGGTGGTCAGGGCATTTGATGGTACGCGAAGAACAGTTTTTGGATCCATAACGTTACCTCTACAGGTGGGGCCGGAGGTTTTCGCGACTGAATTTTATATCATGGACATCCAGCCTGCATACAGCTGCCTTCTTGGACGACCCTGGATCCATGGTGCGGGGGCAGTCACGTCTACCTTGCATCAAAAGCTGAAATACATGGTGGGGGACAGTGTAGTCATTGTATGTGGAGAAGAAGATATACTGGTCAGCCATCTGTCATCATTTAAGTATGTGGAGGTCGACGGCGAGATTCATGAAACACCCTGCCAGGCATTTGAAGGGTTGCGCATCAAAGACCAAGGTCCCGGGCCGAGTAAAGTGTCAGAGGTAGTCGTCTCGTCATACAAAGAAGCTCAAGCTCTAGTGGAGACTGGTGAGGCCAAGGGCTGGGGCAAAGTGCTGGATATTCCCGTGAAGATGGACCGATTTGGGCTGGGATATCAACCGTCGTCATCAACACCTGCTGCTGAGGCACCCCATTTCAGAGGACCGATAACTATCACTGCCAGTGGAGTATGTCACGAGACCATCAACGCTGCTTCAGAGTCTGACGAAGGAGACAGTGATTGCGACATGGACGCCTGGATTCAGCCAAGCGTGCCAGGACAAGGAGTGTGCAATTGGTCTATTTAGGAGATTGTTCCTGTGACTCTTAAACAGTAATGCTTTGTTTTTTAATTGTTGAACAATCTGGTGTCTTGCCCGGGGCATCATGATTTTGCTTAGGGTCGTGCTGTTATGAACATTGCGTGTTTAATCATTAAATAAAAGGCGTTTTTCGTGTACAAATATTGCGATCTCTGTTTTTCCTGTTTTGTATTTTACAATAAAATGGCAACGAGGTTATTCGCTTTATACGCATTTTGAAGCATTTAACCATTCCTTTTGCAGGATAACATTTTCAGATGACATCATTGAACCACCTATGACTCGTCTCGACTTTGAGAACCCGGTATTTCAGGCCGAAGAAGAGATTGTTGAAGATGGTGACGTTCCCGAAGAATTGTCTTGGTTGGTGAAGCAAGAAGAACGAGTCCTTCTGCCTCACGAGGAGGTCATCGAAATTATTAACCTGGGGTCGGAAGGGGTTGAAAAGAACATCCGTATAGGAGCCGCGCTGCAGAGCGACGTCAAGCGAAGACTGGTTGAAATGCTCAGAGAGTATAGTGATGTGTTCGCTTGGTCATATGAAGACATGCCAGGGCTTGATACAGATATGGTGGTGCACCGTCTGCCGTTGAAAGAAGAATGCCCGCCGGTCAAGTAGAAGCTTCGCAGAACTAGACCTGATATGGCAGTGAAAATTAAAAAGGAGGTTCAAAAACAGTGGGGTGCTGGTTTCCTAGCTGTGACAAAATATCCCTCATGGGTCGCTAACATCGTACCAGTGCCAAAGAAAGACGGTAAAGTGAGAATGTGCGTAGATTACCGTGATTTGAATAAAGCGAGCCCGAAAGATGATTTTCCGCTTCCTCATATCGATGTGCTGGTTGACAACACTGCTCAATTCTCCGTATTCTCCTTCATGGATGGCTTCTCGGGCTATAATCAGATTAAAATGGCGCCAGAAGACATGGAGAAGACTACTTTCATAACGCCTTGGGGAACATTTTGTTACAAAGTGATGCCCTTCGGATTGAAGAATGCTGGGGCAACGTATCAGCGTGCAATGACGACTCTTTTTCATGATATGATGCATAAGGAGATCGAAGTTTATGTTGACGATATGATTGCCAAATCCCAGACGGAGGAAGAGCATTTGGTGAATCTGCTGAAGTTATTCAAAAGGCTTAGGAAGTTCAGGCTGAGACTGAACCCTAATAAGTGCACCTTCGGGGTGAGATCGGGTAAACTGCTGGGGTTTATCGTGAGTGAAAAAGGAATAGAGGTCGATCCTGCAAAAATAAAAGCAATACAAGAAATGCCGACGCCTAAAACAGAGAAAGAGGTGCGCGGGTTTTTAGGGAGGTTGAACTACATCGCCCGGTTCATATCTCACCTAACGGCTACATGTGAACCATTATTCAAGCTGTTGAAAAAAGACCAAGTTGTAACGTGGAACGAAAATTGTCAAAAGGCGTTCAATAAAATAAAGCAGTATTTGCAGGAGCCTCCTATCTTGATACCCCCAGTGGCAGGGAGACCCTTGATTATGTATTTGACAGTTCTTGAGGGAAGTATGGGTTGTGTTCTCGGTCAACACGACGAGACAGGAAGAAAAGAGCATGCGATCTACTACTTGAGTAAGAAATTTACTGAATGTGAATCTCGATATTCAATGCTTGAAAAAACTTGTTGCGCGCTAGCCTGGGCCGCCAAGCGTTTGAGGCAATACATGCTGAACCATACAACCATGCTCATCTCGAAGATGGATCCTATCAAATATGTGTTCGAAAAGCAGGCGTTATCGGGAAGAATTGCCCGTTGGCAGATGGTCTTGACTGAATATGACACCCAGTATGTCTCGCAGAAGGCTATAAAAGGGAGTGTGTTGTCTGAGTATCTGGCAGAGCAGCCTATTGAAGATTACCAATCAATGAGGTTCGATTTTCCTGACGAGGATATCATGTACCGAAAGATGAAAGATTGCGAAGAGCCGTTGTCAGACGAAGGACCAGAATTGGGTTCCAAATGGAAGTTGATATTTGACGGAGCTGTAAATGCCTACGGTAGCGGAATAGGGGCAATCATCACTACTCCACAAGGGTCGCACATCCCGTTTACTGCTCGATTGACCTTTCTGGTTACCAATAATGAAGCCGAATACGAAGCTTGTATCATGGGGCTTGAAGAAGCCATTGATTTGCGAATCAAAAATCTGGACGTATACGGAGACTCAGCTCTGGTGGTGAATCAAATAAAAGGAGAATGGGAGACACGTTAGCCTAACTTGATACTGTACATGAATTATGCAAGGAGATTGTTGCCTTTCTTTGACAAGGTTGAATTGCATCATGTACCGCGAGCGGAGAATCAGATGGCTGACGCACTGGCCACTTTGTCTTCCATGTACAAAGTCAACTTCTGGAACGAGGCTCCCAGAATTATTATCTCTCGGCTTGACAGACCTGCCTTCGTATTTGCCATCGACGAAGCATCTGACGATAAACCATGGTATTTCGATATCCTTAATTTCCTGAAGAATAAAGAGTATCCGGCTGGGGCATCCAGTCACGATCAGAAGACTCTCAGGAGGTTGGCGGGTAATTTCTATCTGAATCCGGATGGTGTCTTATACAGAAGAAACCACGACTTGGTACTGCTACATTGTGTAGATGAGAAAGAGGCAAAGCTGCTCATGGAGGAAATACATGAGGGTACATTTGGTACGCATGCTGGTGGGCATGCTATGACGAGGAAGCTGCTGCGGGCAGGTTATTTTTGGCTAACTATGGAAACTGATTGTTTCAAGTTTGCGAGGAAGTGTCATAAGTGCCAAATCTATGCTGATAAGATCCATGTGCCTCCGAGTCCTCTGAATGTGATGTCATCGCCATGGCCATTCTCGATGTGGGGAATTGATATGATTGGAAAGATCGAGCCGACGGCTTCTAATGGGCATCGGTTCATTCTAGTAGCAATCGATTATTTCACCAAATGGGTGGAAGCGGCATCTTACACAAACGTAACCAAGCAGGTGGTAGCCAGGTTCATCAAGAGAGATATCATTTGCAGATATGGAATCCCCGAGCGGATAATTACTGACAACGGTTCAAACCTGAACAACAAAATGATGAAGGAGCTCTGTCAGAATTTTAAGATCGAACATCACAACTCCTCCCCTTACCGACCCAAGATGAATGGCGCTGTTGAAGCGGCCAATAAGAATATAAAGAAGATTGTCCAGAAGATGGTGGTGACCTATAAGGATTGGCATGAGATGCTACCTTTCGCTTTGCACGGTTATCGTACGACGGTACGCACATCAACCGGGGCAACCCCGTTCTCGTTAGTATATGGAATGGAAGCAGTGCTACCACTGGAAGTTGAGATTCCTTCGCTGAGAGTACTACGAGACGTCCAACTAGACGAGGCAGAATGGGTAAAAGACAGGTTGAACCAACTGAGTTTAATGGATGAGAAGAGGCTAGCTTCTCTAGCATATGGTCGTTTGTACCAGAGCCGAATGAAGAAAGCATATAACAAGAAGATACATCCTCGGAGCTTTCAGACGGGCGACCTTGTGCTGAAAAGGATTCTCCCGCCGCAGGCAGATCATAGGGGCAAGTGGACCCCTAACTACGAAGGGCCATACGTTGTCAGAAAAGTATTTTCAGGAGGAGCGTTGTTGTTGTCCACCATGGATGGTGAAGACTTTACGTCGCCTGTGAATTCGAACGCAGTTAAAAAATACTTTGCTTGAAATTGACCCGCTGGACAGAAAAAAGAGAGTCCAGGCAAAAATGGGGCATCCTGGTGAACCAAAAACAGAATGAAAGGTTCGGGCAAAAGTTAGGGATAAAATTGAAAAAATGTACACCCGCGAAGTTGAAAACCTACACTGGGCGGCTTCGGCAAAAAAGGGTATCCCGGTAAACTGAAAACCCGTAAAGGGCGGTTCACGCAAAAGTTAGGGATTGGAAAAGCAAATGACTGCGGTCTGAATTTGATACTACATTGAGCATTGGTGCGGGAGAATATACCTGAGGGGTCGATTATCAGATACAATTTCTTCGGAAGTGTGGATACTGGGAAAGCATTAGAGTCGGGCGAGTCATAGGAGGATCAGCTCGTGGTGTTCATCTGCATCCCGTTGCCGACATGTGTACAAATTTGATTTGTCATTATATTTATGCTTCTTGTGCATACTTGTATATTTGTTGTGCGTAGCTTCCTCTTTTCAGGAGTTACATCCCGTGTACAAAAACTCTACCCATTCAGGGGCCCAATCAATAAAATATGTTATTCAGTATTTGATGCTGGTTCTTTACTGTTTTGTGCATGATAAACGCCTAGGTTTGATGAAACTAGCATGTGCATAACGTCACTGGCCCTTGCCAATAATTGCTAAAACTTTGAACTAACTGAAAATAATGTCACTAACGCTAACATGAATAGATTTGGTTGCGTAGACTTGTCTTGTCTTGTTCATGGTGTTGCAGGGTTCGTAGCCGTATGAAGAGGACGATCAAAAGATTGCAGTATAGATCAGAAGCTCGTAACGAAAGACTCGATCCCCACACAGATCGCGCCTCTAAGATAACATTGTTCCTCACTGAAGAAGGATCAAATACCCCAGCTAGTCGTAGCTTAGCCGAAAGACATGCTCCAGCAAAGTCGGTTTGTCCTCAGCAGAGTTTGGCGGTCCCAAGATTGTAGACTGTATTCAGACAGTATGGTGTTCCCCAAAAGGATCCCCCATCTCAAGCAAAGCGGTTTAGCCTCAGAAGATTAACATTTCCAACTCGTGAGCGGCACTTAGACAGTTTACCCTTCCCAGCAGGGTCATTTACTCTCCCCCCAGCGGAGTCAGTTGATTTTCCCCAAGAGAATCGTTTCGTCTCCAGCGGAGTTCTCTTTCCAGCAAGTGTTTTATGTCCTCCCAGTGAAACTCAAAGATTAAAAAAGAAAACTCTCCCCGGCAGAGTTGGCTGTGTGCCCTGGCATTTATTTTGTAGGAATACCGTGTGATACCCGTTCACTCCCTAGCAGAAGTACAATCCTGATTGGCGCATTCAGTTATTCCTCGGCGAAGTTGGCTTCACTCTTCCAGCATTTATTTTGCTGGAATAATTTGGTGACACCTGGTTATCCCCAGCGGAGTGGGCATTGTCTTCAGCATTTATTTTGCTGAAGCAGTCTCTGTCTGCATTTGCATCGGCATATAGTGTCATACTTGCATCCACCAAATAAAAGCGCATAGCATTTCCATGTCGAATGGAGCATTACGTCATTGTCAAACATATGCATTTTGAAATATAAACCAGGTTGGCTAACCGTTTGTGTTCAAATGTTGTTTCCCATGCAGGTTGAGGGAGCTCTCGCTCAAATGAATTACCAAACATTCGAGATCTCGACGTGAGACACTCCACGAAAATGTCGGTTGTATTCCCCACAGAGTTATCATGATAAAGTTCTCTTTGTCCCCGAGCAGAGTTATTGGGTTGGAATTCTCTTGTTTTCCCCACCAGAGTCGCTTGTTGAAGTTTCTCTAGTCCGGCCCGCGGATTACGTTTCTTCAAAATTGTTGTTACGTCAGCATCAAAAGGTTTCATGAATCAGAATTTCAGAGGTTGCCGCCGGTTATCAGGACAGGCGTCCGGTAGTTTGGTTTCCAAATATCCCCAGTAGAGTCCGCCTCAAAGTCGCTGTCACGTCAGTGCTAAGAAGTTTGTGGGTTGGGACCAATGGAGAAATGAGTCCTGACGTGGACAATTTTATTGACGGGATTTCTTCGTGCTAGAGAAGTGGGTGTCCTAACATGGACAGATTTATTTCCCCAGGTTGATGAGATGTGCTAGTCCTAACGTGGACAGATTTGATTTCTCCATATTGATTGGATGTGAAGTCATGACGTTGACAAAAATTGATTACTCTCTGTGTTGGTGGCCTGACGTGGATCATTTATTCCTAGCAGATATCGTTCTTCGTAATGGTGAAATGTGCGTCCTGACGTGGACAAGTTTATAGTTCTTCGTGATGACAAGATGCGAGAGTCCTGACGTGGACAAGTTTATCTCTCTTCGTGTTGGCGAGGCGTGAGTCCTAACGTGGACAAGTTTTATTTCCTCAACGGGTCGAAGATGTGAGTCCTGACGTGGACAAATCAAGACGATATGTGATTCCTTACGTGGAAAAATTGTATTCCTTACGTGGAAAGTTCAGTCCTGATGTGGACAGATCCAGAAGAGAGTTATTCCTTACGTGGAAAGATTGTATTCCTTACGTGGAAAGATGTGATTCCTTACGTGGAAATATTGTATTCCTTACGTGGAAAGATGTGATTCCTTACGTGGAAAGATTGTATTCCTTACGTGGAAAGATGTGATTCCTTACGTGGAAAGATGTATTCCTTACGTGGAAAGATGTATTTCCTTACGTGGAAAGATGTGATTCCTTACGTGAAAAGATGTATTACTTACGTGGAAAGCTTAGTCCTGACGTGGGCAGATCCGGAAAGAGGTTATTCCTAACGTGGACGAAGTTTATTCCTGACGTGGAAATTTTATTCCTGACGTGGACGAAAAGATTTATTCCTAACGTGGACAGATTATTCCTAACGTGTAAGAGTTTATTCCTAATGTGGACGATTTATTCCTGACAAGATGTGGACAATGTATTCCTATGTTGATAGAATCCCCTCGGGCTGATGAAATGCAGACGAGTCATCCCCAGCGAAGTCGCCGAGATTTTTCCGGGTTGACGGCAGGCGGAGTCCTAACGTGGACAAGTTTTAGTTGAGATTTCTTCGTGTTGACGAAACAGGCATCCTAACGTGGACAAAGTTCTATCCCTGCAATGACAGAATCTTCTTCAGGCTGATGAAAATAATCCCCAGCACGTCGCTAATGGATCAGTTGGTTGTTGTAATAGCTAGATTCAGTCGATGGATGTCGTTCCCCAAGCAGTGGTGCAGTTTATTTCTGCGGTTGGCAAATTTCCGGGTTCTTAGTATTCAACCGTCTCGTACCTCGAATGTTTGAAGGTCGTTCGCTCTTCACCCAATCGGGTCCAAGTCGCTTGAATAGGGGCAGTTGTTGCACCCTAAAATTTGCTCAACCTACTTCACTTGGTTTATGTTTCAATTGCATTAGCATTTGCATATAGAGTCATGTACATAATTAATTCATCTGCATAGCATAGCATGGGCAAGCCATCCAACAAGGGACCAAATGCAATTTTTATCCCTATGGGCATATCAATAGTTTCTTATTCAAATTCAATCTTAGCCAAGTCATCAGAATGAAACTGATTGAAGGATATTAAGGTCTATTGGAGAGATGTGGGATTCATCATTTGACATGTAGATAAGGATGTGGTGTTGTTCCAAAGAAGAAATCAAGAGAAATCAAGGAGAAGAGGAGTTTCTAAATTAGGGTTTCTGTGTAAAATCCCCTGATTTAGGTCAAACTTCCAAGCAAGATAAGTCAAAATACAAGATTCAAATGGATCCTTGGCCAACATGAAACTTGTAGAGGATCTCAAGACCTTTAATTTGAGTGGTGGAAGACATCAAGGAGATTTATAGAACTCAAGTTATGGTCCTTGCAAGTTACAGGTCATCTGAGGTATCTGAAATTTTGTCTGTGAAAGTTACTTGTCTTCCAAGCAACGTTTACCCCTCAAGGAGATTTCAAATGGATTTCTGGTCAACATAAGAGTTGTTCCACCTTGTCTTAGCTTTCTATAATAGTATGGTATGCCTTCATATGATTTGTGGAACTCTACTTATGGTCTTGGCAAGCAAAGGGTATTTTGGTCATTTGAGAATTACAGGTCATTTCAAGCCTATGCCCAAAACTCATACAAGGAAGCTTCAAATGAAAAACTTCACAACATAAAACTTGCTCCAAATGACATTTTGAGTCTAGAAAAGTGATCATAAAAGTTTGGAAATGCTCATAGCTCAAGGTTTCAAATTTGGTGAATTTAATGAATAAAAAGTGACCTAAAATTGAGATTTTTCATAACTTGGCCAAATGGGATGAAATTATAGGTCATTTTGATTGGAAAAAATGTTTTAAGAACATTGGAAAAAGTGGATTTTTGAGTTTGGTTCAAAATTTGGAAGTTATGCTAGTTGGCTTACAAAGGAAGTAACATAATCAAAATCCAAGGGAATTGTGCACAAGAAGTTTCTACCAAGTTCTAGAGCTTTCTAATTTCATCTATATATTGGGTAGAGTAGCTTCATTCAAGGGTTGGTGATTCATTTTGATCAAAGTACCAAGTTTCATCTCATTCTTCAAGTGTGCAAATCCATTTCAAACTCTATCAAACCTTCATCAATTTCCAAAATCCTTGATCCTATCATCATCTACCTTCATTCAAGATCAAGCTTCCATCAAGATTTGGCTCAATCGAGGTAGAATTAGTGCTATCCATCTTCATCATCCAAAGTGCAAGAAGAAGTGGTTACAAGAATCTAAGTCATTTGAGCAAGAAATATTGCATACAGAACCAAGAATCAGGTGTATTGAGCAAGTCCAGAACATTGCAAGCCTTGGATCCAAGGAATTCTACACCTGTTTTCATCATTTACACCAGGTTAGTTTTCCTTTAGAATTGGCTAGATTAGTTAGCATGTTAGAGAATTATTAGGTTAGAATGGTTAGGATTGGTTAGATGATCATTTCTGTTGAGTTTGAAGGCAATTCATGGAGGTTGCCATTGGTGCACCAAATCTGTTAGGGCTTAGAACTCCTAGGTTAGGGCTTGATAATATTGGTTAGATAGCTTAAAATGATCAGCAGAGCGTGTAGATTGTGTTAGGATAAAAGTTAGCAAGAATTGACAAGGTTGATCTCAGTGTATAATGGTGGAGTCAAGGTATTCCAGCTATCGGGTTTGGTTATTGGCTGAGTTTCAGAGGAATCCAAGACCATGGTTGTGTAGAGGGGAAGAAGTAGAGTAATTTTGCTCTTTACAGATTGGAGTTTCATGGAGAATTGCGGTCGTATGAGAAGGTGGAAGATTGATTCATGAAGCTGCATGCAGGGTTCATCCATGGTGGAAACCCTAATTCTATGGGGAAGATGAAGGAGGACCGTGCGATCAGGTGCTTGACTTTGACTTGGATCCCAATCCGATGGCTCACGTTTAAAACGAATTTGGAGGGAGATATTATGCAGCAATACGCTGCGTTTCATTAAACCATTCTGACTGGGCTCAATAATCCATTGCTATTCGCACCCTGCTTTCAAGGCCCAAAACCAAATGAACTATTATTTTTACTCTTTGCACCGTTTTGTCTTTTTTTTTATTTTTGTTGTGTTTTCTGGTTAACTGGGCCCAGACGCGCTTTGCTATGCACGCCCCCCAATCTGGGCCCATCTTGCTTTTTTAACTGAAATAAGTACTCATTGCACCCCCTAACCCAATTCATTCATATTAATTTCATCCATTCATTTTTAATTCTTCAAAAAATCATAAGTAAATGAAAAATGAATATTTTTAATTGCTTCTTTTTGAATTAGGTTTATAATTCTGTTAAGAAAAATAACAAATATTAAAAATAGAATTTTATTTTGTTTTAGTATTTTTTGTGCATTTTTCTTTTAAATAGCTTTTTAAGTGGTTTAATTTGATTCATGATATTGTTGATTTTAGTTTAGTTAGATGCTTTAACATTTTGGATTCATTCTTTTTTGGGTGATTAACTTAGAACTTTAGCTTACTCATAGGATTTAATTCATAATTTTAGGATTAATTTTTAGATGATTTGCCTAGGTGTGATTAGAAGAATCAAAACTAGGGTTTAGAGATAGCATAGGTGTGATAAATCTTTTCTTTTAGGAGTTGTAGTTTGAATATTGGGGTATGGGACTATAGGGGTATTATGGGTAGATAGTAGATCCCTTAGAAATTACTAGGTTTCCCCTATTCTACTATTACTATCAGTATATTGTTTGTATTTGCTTGACTGTGTGGGGTGCCCTCTCTAGGGTTATTTTTTTGACTGTGTGGGGTATTGGGCTTGTTTGGGGCTTGGGTTTGAGCTGAAGACTGTGCTAATGAAGCCCATTGGAGATCAAAGAGATTGAAGACCAACTTCCAGAGTTGATGAGGAGTATCTCTTGTTGGCAGCTGTTGAAGGTTATAGGATCTAGGAGTTAGGCAGAGCTCTAGAGTAGAAAGCTTGATTCACAAACATGGAAGGTCTTTCTTGCCTCCATCCCTCTCTATGATGCAGAGTCTCTCTAAGACATTCACCCCCTTCCTTTGGAAGGCTTGGTGATAGTGTCTAAGAGATAGAACTCTTGAGAGAAATATTCTATGTGTTGTCAGTAGTCTGTTTGCCACCCTTGGTGGTCAACTAATTGCTTAACACCCCAGTTCATTCTTGTGATTGATTCCTCAGCTTGGAGATTGAGACCTGAAGAGAAGCCATTGAAGACTGATGATAGAGACCTTGCTGGAAGGCTGTGAAGATAAAGACTGATAGCTGGAGATGACTTGAAGACAGATGTTGATGAAGACTGCTTGAGCTGTTGTTGCTGTTTATTTTTGCTGTTTAATTCTTGATGTATTGTCTGAATTTCCCTGACTGTATTGCTTGTTGTTTAACCTGTTAGGTTGAAAGTGAATTCCGTTCACTTTTGCCTGTTGTTTTCTAGGTTCGAGGTTGAGTGGGACTCCCTTGCCTCGCTTGTATTGCTGCATCCATGCATTTTACTGCTTTATTGTATATTTGCTATTGTTTCTGTTTCCGTCTATTCCCTTAGGATCTCTGTTTCTCTCTGTGCAAGAGAGGAGCATGATAGACATTAGGTCTTAACCCATGCATGATAACATTAGGTTAGTGTGATTCCCTTCGCAACCATAGGTTAGAGTTCTGTCTCTTCTTTCTCAAAACAAGCAGGAAAATACAATAAATATTCCAAACACAATAAAAGACGCTTCTTTCGTAAAAGAATGTGAACTCATTAAAACGTCAGTTTTGTCCGCTGGGACTGTTAATCAGAAAAACCCTTTTTCAGAAGGAATAAAAACAATCAAGACAGACTTGTGTCGTACGTGGCCCGAACTACGTTTGCTCTGATCTTTCATGTTGTATGAAAGTACGTAGGCATAGGATGCGATATCCTAGCGAGCAACCTTCCCCTCCTTTCCAGTAGGTAGGCGAACTACGTTGACTCTGATTTCTCGTTCCAGACGGGAATACGTAGGCATAAAGTGCGATACTTTGCCGAGTCATTTTCTTTTCTTTTTAACCCTTAACCCTTAGTTTAGATAGAATAACAATCCGTACCAAAAAACAAGCGTGGATCCCGTCGAGTACGACGGACGTGAGGGGTGCTAATACCTTCCCCTTGCGTAACCGACTCCCGAATCCAGGATTTGGTTGCGATGACCATTCCTTTCCCCGTTTTGTGGTAGGTTTACCTCGAGCGTTTCCTTTCCCCTCCGTTGGGATAAATAACGCACGGTGGCGACTCTTCTGTTTAGCCGACGCCGATTTTCGCAGTAGCGAAAGAGAATGGCCACGGTGATGACATCACGTTCAGAGGACTCGGAGGCACATGGATCTTATCCGCATAAATCTGGCATTTATGACACCTCTTCGCAAACTTGAAACAGTCAGTTTCCATAGTTAGCCAGTAATAACCTGCCCGCAGCAGCTTCCTCGTCAAAGCATGCCCACCAGCATGTGTACCGAATGTACCCTCATGTATTTCCTCCATAAGCAACTTCGCCTCTTTCTCGTCTACACAACGCAGCAGCACCAAGTCATGATTCCGCTTGTATAGGACACCGTCCGGATTCAGATAGAAATTACCAGCCAATCTCCTAAGAGTCTTCTGATCGCGACTGGATGCCCCAGCCGGATACTCCTTGTTCTTCAGGAAATTCTGGATGTCAAAATACCAGGTTTTATCATCAGATGCTTCGTCGATGGAAAATACGAAAGCGGGTATGTCAAGCCGAGAGATAATAATTCTGGGAGCCTCATTCCAGAAGTTTACTTTATACATGGAAGACAATGTGGCCAGTGCGTCAGCCATTTGATTTTCTGCTCGCGGCACATGATGCAATTCAACCTTGTCAAAGAAAGGCAACAATCTCCTCGCGTAATTCATGTACGGTATTAAATTGGGCTGACGTGTCTCCCATTCTCCTTTTATTTGATTCACCACCAGAGCTGAGTCTCCATATACATCCAGATTTTTTATTCGCAAATCAATGGCCTCTTCAAGCCCCATGATGCAAGCTTCGTATTCGGCTTCATTATTGATAACCGGAAAGGTCAATCGAGCAGTAAATGGGATGTGCGACCCATGTGGAATAGTGATGATTGCCCCTATTCCGCTACCATAGGAGTTCACAGCTCCGTCAAATATCAACTGCCATTTGGAATCCTTCTTTGGCCCTTCATCCGACAACGGTTCTTCCCAATCCTTCATCTTCAGGTACATGATATCCTCGTCAGGAAAATCAAACCTCATCGATTGGTAATCCTCAATAGGCTGCTCAGCAAGATATTCCAATAACACGCTCCCCTTTATAGCCTTCTATGAGACATACTGGATGTCATATTCGGTCAAAACCATCTGCCAACGGGCAATTCTCCCAGATAGTGCCTGCTTTTCAAATACGTATTTGATAGGATCCATCTTCGAGATGAGTATGGTTGTATGATTCAGCATGTATTGCCTCAAACGCTTGGCGGCCCAGGCTAGCGCGCAACAAGTTTTTTCGAGCATTGAGTATCGAGATTCACAGTCAGTAAACTTCTTACTCAGGTAGTATATCGCATGCTCTTTGCGCCCTGTCTCGTCATGTTGACCGAGAACACAACCTATACTCCCCTCAAGAACCGTCAAATACATAATCAAGGGTCTCCCTGCCACTGGAGGTATCAAAATAGGAGGCTCCTGCAAATACTGTTTTATTTTATCGAACGTCTTTTGACAATTTTCATTCCATGTTACAGCCTGGTCTTTTTTCAACAGCTTGAATAACGGCTCACACGTAGCTGTTAGGTGAGATATGAACCGAGCGATGTAGTTCAACCTCCCTAAAAACCCGCTCACCTCTTTTTCTGTTTTAGGCGTCGGCATTTCTTGTATGGCTTTTATTTTTGCAGGATCAACCTCTATTCCTTTTTCACTCACGATAAACCCCAACAGTTTACCCGATCTCACCCTGAAGGTGCATTTGTTAGGGTTCAGTCTCAACCTGAACTTCCTAAGCCTTTTGAATAATTTCAGCAGATTCACCAAATGTTCCTCCTCTGTCTGGGATTTGGCAATCATATCATCAACATAAACCTCGATCTCTTTATGCATCATGTCATGAAAGAGAGTCGTCATTGCAAGCTGATACGTTGCCCCAGCATTCTTCAATCCGAAGGGCATCACTTTGTAGCAAAATGTTCCCCAAGGCGTAATGAAGGTAGTCTTCTCCATGTCTTCTGACGCCATTTTAATCTGATTATAGCCCGAGAAGCCGTCCATGAAGGAGAATACGGAGAATTGAGCGGTGTTGTCGTACAGCACATCGATGTGAGGAAGTGGAAAGTCATCTTTCGGGCTCGCTCTGTTCAAATCACGGTAATCTACGCACATTCTCACTTTATCGTCTTTCTTTGGCACTGGCACAATATTAGCGACCCATGAGGGATATTTAGTAACAGCTAGGAAACCAGCATTCCACTGCTTTTGAACCTCCTCCTTAATCTTCATAGCCATGTCCGGTCTAGTTCTTCGAAGCTTCTGCTTAACCGGAGGGCATTCTTCTTTTAGCGGCAGACGGTGCACAACCATATCCGTATCCAGCCCAGGAATATCCTCATACGACCAAGAAAAAATATCATTGTACTCTTTGAGCATTTCAACCAATCTTCGCTTGACGTCGCTCTGCAGCGCGGCCCCTATACGGATGTTCCTTTCAACCCCTTCCGACCCCAGATTGACGATCTCAATGACCTTCTCATGAGGCAGAATGATTCGTTCTTCTTGTTTTACCAACCAGGACAACTCTTCTGGAACATCGCCATCTTCAACAATCTCTTCTTTGGTCTGAAATACCGGGTGCTCAAAGTCGAAGTGAGTCATAGGCGGTTCATAGATGTCATCTGAAATAGTAATCCTGCAAAGGAAATGGTTAAACGCTTCAAAATACATACAAAGCGAATATCCACGTTGCCATTTTATTGTAAAAAATAAAAACAGGAAAAACAGAGATCACAATATTTGTACATGAAAAACGCCTTTCGATTTAACGATTAAACAGTGCAATGTACATAACAGAACGGCCCTAAGCAAAATCACGATGCCCCGGGTAGGACACCGGATTGTTCAACAATTAAGAAAACAAAGTATTACTGTTTGGTAGTCACAGGAACAGTCCCCTGAATAGACCAGTTGCAAAGCCCTTGTCCTGGCACGCTCGGCTGAATCCAGGCGTCCATGTCGCAGTCGCTGTCTCCTTCTTCGGAATCCGAAACAGCGTTGATGGTCTCGTGATATACTCCACTAGCCGTAATTGTTATTGGTCCTTTGAAACGGGGTGCCCCTGCAGCAGGCGTTGATGATGAAGGTTGATACCCTAGCCCAAATCTATCCATCTTGACGGGGATATCCAGAACCTTGCCCCAGCCCTTGGTCTCACCAGTCTTCACTAGAGCCTGAGCCTCTTTGTATGACGATACTGCCACCCCTGATGCCTTACTCGGCCCTGGAACTTTGTCTTTAATGTGCAACCCTTCAAAGGCTTGACAGGGTGTCTCATGAATCTCGTCGTCGACTTCTACGTACTTGAATAACGACAAATGACTGACCAGTATATCCTCCTCTCTGCAAACTGTGACCACACTGTCCCCTACCATGTATTTCAGCTTTTGGTGCAAGGTAGATGTGACTGCCCCAGCGCCATGGATCCATGGTCGTCCAAGAAGACAGCCATATGCTGGCTGGATGTCCATAATGTAAAATTCGGTTTCGAAGATCTCCGGCCCCACCTGCAGGGGTAAAGTTATAGATCCAAAGAATGACCTTTGTGTACCATCAAATGCCCTGACCGCCAAGTCACTAGGCGTACAAATGATCCCCTTGATGTCCAATTTCATCATTGCTTTCTTGGGCAGCACGTTCAAGGAAGACCCGGTATCTACCAGCACGTGGGACATGACTGCGCCCCTGCATTCAACTGAGACATGCAACGCCATATTATGCTCTCTTCCCCTCGGGGTCAAATCAAAATCCGTAAACCCCAAACTATGGCCTGCATTCACGTGCGCCATCACCCCCTCCAACTGATTCACAGAAACATCTTGGGGTACAAACGACGTGTCCAGAATTTTCAATAATGCATTCCTATGGGCTTCGGAACACAATAACAGCGACAATATGGATATCTTCGACGGCGTCTGTTGAAGGTGCTCAACAATCTTATAGTCACTCTTACGGATAAGACGCATAAACTCTTCTACATCTTTCAGTGACGTTTCTTTTTCATTCCTCTGCACCGGAACATCCTCATTCATTTTTCCTTTACCTTTTGCCAATCGTTCAGCCTCTACCTCAGGCGATATAAAAATTCTCCCACTCCTTGTCATCCCTCCAGTCCCGACGACATTGTCCACAACCCCAGCTGGCTGTTTACTAATATCGATTTTCACCCCATCACAATACGCTTCCAGCCCATAAGTCCAGGGTACTGCCTTAGTGCTCTCATAAGGTGTTGGCCCTGCCTTGCTGATAGTGATCGTCGGTCGTCTGGCTGGCGCCGTTATAGTTATCGTTTTTTGGGGAATTATCACCGTAGCGACATCACTTTGCTCATCAACTAATACTTTTGCAGGTTTCTCAACTGCCGTTCTGTTGAATTGCAACGTGCCTTCATCTATCAAGGTCTGAATACCCTTCTTCAATTTAGCACAACCCCCAGCTTGGGTCCAACATTCTAGACAAAATTCATCGCAGCCCGGATACACACCTCCTTTCAATAACCTGCTCTTTATTTCACACAACGGCGTTTTTAGTTCATCAACATTCATGATCAAGTTCAAACCCTCCTCAGTCAAAATAGCATTTGCCCCATGGTTGGGCATGGGCTGTTGTACTATGTTCGAACCTGCTTGTCCAAAATTTATGGCCTTGCTATCCAACAGATCTTGCACCACATGCTTGAACGCGTGGCAAGTCTCTATGTCATGGCCAGGAGCCCCGGAGTGGAACTCGCAGTGCTTATTCGTATCAAAACCAAACGGAGGAGTGCCCGTCATTGGCGCCATAGTCCTCTTTTCCACCAAATTCAAACCCAGTAACGTTTAGAGTAACTCTGCATACGTATAAGGAGGTACATCAAATACTCTTTTCGGCCTCGTATTAGGAAATCTCCTCTGTCCCTGATTTGGCCTCTGCTGCTGTTGCTGCTGTTGTGGTGGTATCTGATGTAGTGGTATTGGTTATTGATGAAATGGAATGGTGAAGCTTGCCACCTGTTGCGGAGGATTGTACTGATTCCGTCCTCTGCCCCGGCCTCGGCCTCGGCCCCCGAATACTGCACTTGTGTCACCCTGACGGCGACCACCAAAAGCTCTTCTGTTATTGCCAACTGAAGTAGATTCCTCAGCTTGGAATCTCCCCATTTTAATATTACTTTCAACCTTCTCGCCCATCAAGATTAGATCCGAGAAACTGCCCAAAGAAGGGGGGAACAACTTATCATAAAACATACCGGTGAACGTTCCTATGAACATATCATTCATCTCCTTCTCAACCAAAGAAGGATGAACCCTTGCAGCCATGTCGCGCCATCTCTGCGCATATTCTTTGAAACTCTCATCTTTCTTCTGCGACAACCCCTGTAACTGGACCCTGTTCGGTGCCAGGTCACTATTGTACTTATAATGAGCCACAAACGCTTCGGCCAGCTGCTTCCAAGTCTTTATCTGAGCAGGCTCCAACCCCATGTACCATTCAAGGGAAGGGCCAGACAAGCTGTCTTGAAAGAAATGCATCAGCATTCTTTCATCTTTCGAATAAGCCGACATCCTTCTATAGTATGACCGCACATGCACCTTCGGACAAGTATCTCCCTTATATTTGTCAAATGTGGGAGCTTTAAACTTCAGCGGCACCCTCAGGCCAGGCACCAAACCCATTGTGGTCATATCTAAACCAACAGCACTTTGATTCACAACACCTTTCATCTGCTCCTCGAGCATCTTGATTCGCTGAGTGTTGTCTACAGGACCTTCAAAACCTCTACCAGAGAAAGCATCTTCTTGTTGGTCTTCTATCCAATTACCATTCCCATTTCCGTATCCATCATACCCATTGTTACGACCAAATCTAGTCTGATTCATCACAGGGCCCCGTCCCCTGTTACCATACCCTTGAGCGACCCCGGCAGGTCCAAAAGGCATCATTCCAGCACCATTTACGTTACCAAATCCACCATAGCCCTGATTGGCATTACCAAATCCATCATGTCCGAAACCCGGAGCGTCGAAGCCGAACTTCCCATCCTGGTTAGCATAATCAAACCCCTGGTCGTTATAGCCAAATCCGTTGTTACCGAAGCCATTACCTCCATTATTATCACCGCCCAGATTGGCATCTCCGAATCCAACGTTGTTAATGATAGTCTCATTGCCATTTCCGGTATTACCGTTCCCGGCGCCAGCGCCATTGTTCATATTCACAGCAGGTATATTCGCCACAGGTGGAGCTACCGGTGTAGGAGTACCATCCCCATGAATGGTGTCAACACGTACAAAATTGTGGTCTTCGTGTCCATTCCCGACATTTCTCGCTAGCAATGGTTGCACCAGAGTTTGCAAGTTTTCCTGCCCTTTCACGATTGTCTCCATCGTCTGCATGAACAGCGCCAGCTTTTCACGCATGTCCTGCATCTCGCTCTGCACCTGGTCCATAACTCTTTTGTAGTTGGTACGAGTAGAGTATCGGTGAGGACGTTGACTTTCAATCCTGGAAAAACCTGGAGAATGCAGGAAATGAGATACAGTTCAATAATCACCTGTAATGCAATATGAATGTGTATGCAAATGCAACATGTGTCCGTGCATTAAGGAATATCACTCCCTAAATTCTAATGCTAATGGGTCAGTGTAGTGACAGTGACAGCAATAAGAAGTTTGGAACCCAATCATAGAAAAACATCTCATACATTGCATAGAATCCCATCAAGTCAGGAATACAATATCAATGGGCGTACAATAAGAAGGCATGACCTCAACCAACAATCCTGGTGATGGCCAGCACAATGCAAATAAAGCATACACATCAATACATGAAATAGTCAAGTGCAACCATACGCCTGGTACTCCTCTAATAACCTCTTAGTCTCGGGATGATTTGGTTGAGTAAGCAAACCCTAGACAAGTAGATCTCTTCGCTTGAGAACACGTCGTAAATCACCAGCAGATTCCTCCCGTGCCCTTTCTCCGAAGCGATCCTCTAACTTCTGTTTCTGAGACACAGCCTCCTTCTTGCACTCGATGGCTTTGTTCAATGAGTTCTGAAGACTATATCTTGCCATCACCTCCTCTTCATACTTTCTCTTGCTAGCCTTCAACTGATCTTTGAGTTCAGAAATTTGCTGCTTCAATTTGTCTTCCCTCTTTTTGTTGTTGGTTAGCGTAGCATTCCATGTTTTGTTGCACGAAGAGATTTTCCGGTAGGCGGCATCGAGTGACTTCTTCTTGGACTCTAACATATCATGAGAGCTTCTGAATTCTTTTCCCAGGCGTTCACGCTTCTTTTTCTCTTCTGTCAGTTCAGCACCTAGCCTGTTTACTAACTCAGTCTGCTGTTGGAAGGAATACACAGCTTTGTTTTTCTCACTCCACATCTGAGCCAATTCCTCCTCTAACTCTTCATTGATCTTTATCAAGTCTTCTTTTTCCTTCACAACCCGCTCATAGACCTCAATAGCTACAGTAGTTGGTTCCTCCGCTGGAATGGGAACAGGACATGATATTGCCGGAAAAGGCATCTGCACCTGTCTTACCCTCTCTTGAATCCACACCTTGTATGGCATATAGGCTTGGCAATCATTCTTGCCTAGCAATGGTTTCCCTCTTCTGCAGATATGATTCCAAGCGTGCTGAAGCTTGGCCAATAATTCCCCACTCAGGCCACCGGTGAAATACAGAGATTCCTGTACTTCTTCTTCCTTTAGCGGGCTTTTCAAAGCATAACCGAATTGCCTGATCAATAATGATGGATTGTAGTTAATGCACCCTTTCCTCCCAATCAGAGGAACATTAGGATATCCGGCGCAGTTGTAGATAATCTCGGATCCTAGTAAAGCTCTGTCAAACCAGACAACATCTTCTGAAGAAAGTCCCATCAGATGCTCAGACCAATCCACCGTATCTGCAGACTCAGCAAAAATACCCTTCTTGGGCAGGTGACTCTCAAACCACATATACAGCAAAGGCACACAACAAGAGACGTTCTTGCCCCTCCTATTCTCATTCTTATAATGCAGCGAGTGATAGAAATCTCCAATTAGAGTAGGCACAGGATTGCTTGAAGCAAATATATGGAATGCATCCAAATCAACAAAGTCAGGCATATTAGGGAACAATACAATGCCATAGATACACAAAGCCATGATAGCATTAAACACAACCCAACAACCACTCTTGGCGTACTCTTGTGTTTTCCCAACTAAGAACTTGAGAGAAAAACCAGAAACTCCATTCCACGAGGTTAACAGCAGTTCTGAGGAGTCTAAGTGCAAAGCAACAGCCAAATCCTCCAGCTTGGGCTCAGCACCCATATGAATGAAGGGCACCTTGTTCTGAATAGTCAACTCCAAGATCTCAGCATATTCCTCCATGGTCGGAGCCAGAATGAAGTCAGGGAAAGTGAAACACCTCAACAGGGGATCATAGAACTGCATCAGTGCATACAATCCGTTACGCTCATACATGGATGGTTTATAAACCAGCCTGAGCAGTTTCCCATAACTCTTCCTGAAGCCTCTCTTCACCTCATCATCAGCTAGAGATATCAAACCAAGTAAAGAAGAAACATCGGGAGTAGGCAACTTGTACGCAACGGTCTTCCTCAAAGTACTCATAATAACAGGTGGAAGTCCGGAGCATTAGAATCGGGAAGTATGAAAATGCACCTGCAGCACAGACACACGTTAATGATATGCACATGATGATGCAAACAATGCAATATGCAAGCAATGCAACAAGGGATCACGTGCCCCTGGCTGAGAAATTCAATCCACAACACTGGCCTCAAATAGACCCACAAACTGCTCAAGACCATCCCCAATGCTCCAACCTGGTCTCTGACAGACCTAGTCACACTGTCCTCAAATACCACTGACTCTCAATCAAGAAAACCGGTAATCTGGAGGTCAAGTTACCTGCATGTCCCAACCCCTCTCACAGGTAGGTGTCCTAATAACTGACACAAGGTACGACATCCTATGCGGTCGTTGGCGTCACAGACTTTCAAGACTGATGATACGATACCCAGAAGGTGTGGCATCATCATGTCATGAAGAGGCCTCACTTAGCCAACTTCCAAATGATCGGTCCCCGGAGTCGACAATCCAACTAACCAACAACCCCCTCAACCCAACGGGTTGAAAAAGAAGTCAACCAGAAGAACCTCGTCCGAGCGTGGATTTCATGAGACACTAGTACATGCAAAGCATGCACGCGCCCACTAATTTCCACTATAATTCTAGGTGCACTCAAGCCCAGGTTCGGCTTATCTCTCAATCATAGAACCCCCTCATACCCACAACAATAATCACAATAATATAATGCTGAATGTAAAATACAGAAACGTAAATCCATACAAAACCCACAACGGGAAAACAAGCGCTAGGATTGACTCGCGTAGGGAACCGTTGGAGTCCCCAGCAGAGTTGCCAGCTGTCGCTACTGCGAAAATCGGCGCCGGTTGAACAGAAGAGTCGCCACCATGCGTTATTTATCCCAACAGAGGGAAAGGAAACGCTCGAAGTAAACCTACCACAAAGACGGGAAAGGAATGGTCATCGCAACCAAATCCTGGATTCGGGAGTCGGTTACGCGAGGGGAAGGTATTAGCACCCCTCACGTCCGTCGTACTCGACGGGATCCACGCATGTTTTTTGGTATGGATTGTTATTCTATCTATTCTATAGGTCTGGGGTTAAAAGAAAATAAAATGACTCGGCAAAGTATCGCACTTTATGCCTACGTATTCCCGTCTGGAACGAGAAATCAGAGTCAACGTAGTTCGCCTACCTACGGGAAAGGAGGGGAAGGTTGCTCGCTAGGATATCGCATCCTATGCCTACGTACTTTCATACAACATGAAAGATCAGAGCAAACGTAGTTCAGGCCACGTATGACACAAGTCTGTCTTGATTGTTTTTATCCTTCTGAAAAAGGTTTTCTCCTGATTACGTGTCCAAGCGGACAAAAATGACTCTTTGATTGGTTTACAGTCTTTTACGCAAGAAATGTTTTTTATTGATGTTTATCCTTTTATTGTATTTTTCTGATTGTTTTGAGAAAGAAGAGAAACAGCAACTCTAAAACCTATGGTTAAAAAAGGAATCCAAATCTACCCTAATGTTGGCATGCATGGATGAGAGCCTAATGTCTGTCATATTTCTCTCTTGCGCAGAGAGAAACAGAGATCCTAAGGGATAAGCGGAAAAGCAACAGCATATATACAGTAAAGCAGTAAAATGCATGAATGCAGCAGTTCAAGCGAGGCAAGGGAGTCCCACTCAACCTCGAACCTAGAAAACAATGGGCAAAGTGAAACAACTTCACTTCAACCTTATGGGAAAATTAACAAACAATACAGCAAAGAAAACCCAAACAGTACATCAACAGCTCTAAACAGCAAAAGCAGCTCTAAACAAAAAACTCCATCAACATCTTCAACCAAGATCTTCATCTACCTACAAGCTTCAAACAAGCATCCATCTACAAACTTCAATTAAGCATCCATCTTCAAGAAAAAAACACCAAGCTACAACCAGCAGAAAACTCTAAACAGTTGACAGCACCAGACAGCTAAACAGCAGTAAATCCTACTTCAAACAGTTGCACAGCTCTGACAGCACAAGCTCCTTCTTCTAACAGTCTTCAAGGCAATGAACTTCATCTTCAATCTTCAAGGGATTCTTCAAAGCAAGCTCTCCAACAGAGAAATGATTATAAGAGGATTTTGAATGTTAAACAGTCTGTTGAACACCAAAGGTGGCCTACAGAAAGTTAACATAATACAGACTGTTTCTCTCAAAGTTCTATCTCCTAGATACAGTCACTAATCCTTCCAAAGGAGGGATGTGAGTATTAAGGAGAGACTTTTAATCATTGAGAAAAATGGAGGCAAAAGAAACCATCCATATTTATGACGAAAATTTCTATTCTAAGGCTCTACCTATACCCTATGTCCCATGGTCTTCAAACAACTCCAAGCAAGCCAATAAATCTTCATCAAGCTTTGCTTTTGATCTTCAATCTTCATCTTTAATCCTTTCCAAGCTCCACAAGCTCTAACTAAGCCCACACCCCAAGCAAAAGCCCAAAAAGCCCACACAACAAAATAAACCCCAAAAATGGGCAAACCAAACAAGCACACAATTGTAAAATATACTAAAAATAGTAATATGATATTTACAAGTATAATATTAATTCTAATGGAAATACTATATCTACCCTATATTCCCCATAGGTCCCATACTCTAATTCAATCTAAAAAACCCAAAATAAAATGTTCAAGTGCACCTATGTTGTGTGTAAACCCTAATCTAACCATCTTAGAATCAACTAATCAAAACTATCTAAAAAATAATCCACAAAATATGGAATAAAATCCAGGGGGTACCTAATGTTCATATCTAATTGACCTAAAAAGAGTGGCCTAAAAAAGTAAGGGGAACTATCTAAACAAAAATATACAAAATTATGTGCAAACTAAATTCAATGAAAAAACAACTAAATGTAAAATATTCACAAAAAAATACAGAAAATACCTAAACTAATATTTTTATTTATGCATAATTTTCTTGAAACAAATATTAACCTGTAGCAAAAATTCCCATGTCAAAATAACTCTTTTTCAATTTTATATGATTTTTCAAAGTTGTAAAGAAAAATGAACAAAATGAATTCAAAAGAAAATACTTTGGTGCAGATAGCAAGAAATTATAACATATAACGCACATGGGCCAGAGGGAGGGGTGCGCTTATCAAAGCGTGCTAGGCCCAAATAAACTTCAGAAAATGAAAAGAAAATCCAAAGAAAAATGAAAAATTAATGGTGCAGGAAGCAAGTAAGTTCAGTGTAAACCTAGTGGGCTTGTCTACTGGGGGTGCGTGTATCAAAATACCTAAGCCCATTACCAAACAGAAATCAAAATGAAAATAGTAAGAAAAATAAGGAAACTCGTGGTGTGAAAAGCAACTAGAATTAGTGTAAAACATGATGGGCCACGAAATGGGGGTGGGATTAGTACCAATCAACTTAAGCCCATAGCTTCTAATAAGTGAAACGACTGTGCTTTGATTCTCAGCAAATCCTTCACAAACTGGGATGCGATGATAGCCACATGATGGCATTTTTGGTCAAAGTCTAATCAGGATCCAATGGATGATAGATCGTCTTCCTCATTTGAAAATAGAATTGGAACCAACTCCATTGATGAATGTCTAAGAACATATCCACTGAAGCTAATCGTGTATCCTCAATTCTCAACCAAAACTTAATTTGTAAAACACTATCATGCTCAGAATTCTTCCCTGGTTCCAACTGTGGTATCAAAATCAATTGATATGGCTTGTAATTCAAAACACGATTCTCAATCCAAAATCTGGTCTAACATTGATTGTCATCATTCATCATGCCTAATCTCTTCCTCACTCAACACTGAGCATTTCTAACCAAAGAACTCAACCTAACTCTCACTATACAGCATGGTCTTGATCTAAACAGAATTCATGTCAACACATCAACTAGCACCAAATTGCTTCAAACTTTCCAGAAAGCATCACTTAACCACATACTATGCTTCTAACCTAAGATTTCATGCCAATTCTAACTAAATTGAGCCATGGTTTGAAAGTTACTAACCTGTAAAGATGAGTGAAACAGATGATGGAAACCTTCAATTCAATGCTTGCAAATCTCCAGATTCCTTCAAGATGATCTTTGCTTGCTTATGTATGCACTAGATCTTCTTCAAACCGCTTGAATCAATGAAACAGAATTTCACTTGCAGGTGTGATAATGGAACTTCAAGAACACGATTCCAACAAGAATTCCCTCTGATTTTGATTGGTACACTCTCAGTGGTGATTATAGAATTGAATTGGATCAAAAAATGGAAAGAATAGTGAAGAATTGTGAGAATTCGAATATGAATTGCAATTGAGCAAAATGAATCTCAATCTTTCTTCTCTGCACCAAATGAAGCCCAACCCTTATTCTGATCAGTTCTAATGGCTTTATAGATGAGGTTAGAAACTTCTAGAGATTGCTGGAATGATCCAAGGAGAAATTGGATATCTCATGCTATGATAAATTGAAATGGTAAGTTCAAAAAACCAGTTGCAGCTTGCCTTGTTACAACACTGGTATGAGGCTTGAATTTCTCTCCAAATGAGAAATAGAATGTGTTGGAATGGCTTGCTAGCTTGTGCCTTGATCCCTTGTTCATTTGGCAAGTGTAACTTCATTTACAAGCAATTAATGACAAGTCCAATTTTTTGACCCCAAATGAAAAATCTAATGATGCCAATGATCTCAAAATATGTTTTCCCTTCAATTTGGTATATCACATGATGCATTTTGGCCTTGGATCAAAAATCCCCAATTTTGGTCACTTGAAAATGTACTTTTCCTTCCATATTTGGTCAAATTTGTCATTTTAAGTTCCATGCATTTCCAGACTATCATGACCTCTTACTTAGACTCAAAACATCATTTTGAGAAAGTTTGATGTTGAACATTTTTTCATTTGAAGTTTGCAAGTAGGAGTTTTAGGCATATGCTTGAAATGACCTATAATCTTACTTTCCCAAAATACCCCTAGCTTGTCAAGATCATAAGTAGAGTTCCACAAATCAGAATGAGGAATACCATACCTTTTTAGAAAGCTAAGATCATGAGGAACAACTTTCATGTTTACCAAAAATCCATTTGAAAACTCCTTGTGGGGCAAACGTTGCTTGGAAGTCAAGTAACTTTCACAGATAAATTTCAGTGTCCTCCGATGACCTGTAACTTGCAAGAACCATAACTTGAGTTCTATAAATCTTCTTGATGACTTCCACCACTCAAATTAAAGGTATTGAGATGCTCTACAAGTTTCATGTTGTCCAAATATCCATTTGAGACTTGTATTTTGAATTATTTTGCTTCCAAGTTTGACCTAAATCAGGGGATTTTACACAGAACCCCTAATTTAGAAACTTCTCTTCTTCTTGATTTCTTTTGATTTCTCCTTGGCACAACACCACATACATATCCACATATCAAATGATGAATCCCACATCCTTCAAATAGGCCTTGATGCCCTTCAATCAAGCATTAGACCTAGGGTTGACCTAGGGTTGACCCAGATGAAACCCTAGTTGACTGTCTTCAACTGTAGCTCTTGTAACCACATCAATAACTTGTCTTACTTTCAGAATGACCCTCTAGGTCTTCCATGATGTCTACACATATTCCATGCCTCAGTTCATAGCTCACAACCTCTTTGATGATCTTCAAATACTCCCCAGATAGGATATAGATCTACTGCTTGATCTATTAACTTCTCAAAGTTTCACCTTCTTTCTTGGTGACTTGAATAGGCTTGGGCTTAAATAAAACCCCTTTTGGATATGCTTCTCGAGATGAAAATGGCACTTGATCCCTTGTTGGATGGCTTGCCCGTGCTATGCTATGCAAATGAATGAACTATGTACATGATCTACTATGCAAATGATAAAGTTATGAAAGCACAAATCAGGTAAAACAAGTTGGTCAAATTTTAGGGTGCAACAAACACTCCACAGGTAAATCGTCTGATCCCTCTGCTGACAATATTACTAGAATGTTGAACAAGGAAGACTCTGCATATGTTGACAGATCCATCAGGGAACTTGTCACTAAGATTCTCCAAAAAGGTCGTATTGTGCATGGTATTTCCACCCCTCTTGCTCGCATTGATCCGTTCCCCCATTCTGATAATGTTCAAGGATAAAACAATGAGGCTGTGTCAGGGGAAGAATCTGAAGAATCTGAATTTGTTTCAACCGATGCTGAGGAGGTTGGCTCAAGTTCTTCTGAGGATGAAGATTAAGGTGTATGCTTTTTTGGTGTATTGTTGGGTTCATGGTCTGCTGTTGGTTTAGCTAGTTGTTTTTTTTCTCTTGGGTTGTAATATTGGGGTTTTCATACCCTTAACATATTTGTTTCTGACTGTTCGGATCAATACTATTCAATTAGTTTGTTGATCTTAAATTTATGGCTAAAATGGGGAGAAAATTGGTTGTATGCTACAACTCAGTGTATGTCCCTAACAGGTGGAAGTAAGAAGATGGTAGTAGTTGTGTTGTTGCTCTGTTTGTAGCAGGTGTGAAGATGGTAGATGTTGTTGTGCTAATGCTCTTTTGTTGTTAACAGGATGCTGATCTTGTTAGTTGTATGTTGTGAGCTTGGTTTATTTTTTAAACTTTGAGTAGCCTAGGTGGTGTGCGATGATGTGTTCTACAGGTTAGGTTGTGTTACATCTGTTGATGGGGAGTGTGTGTTTACTCTCCTTGTCTTGGAGTTTTTCTGATATGGTAGTACAACAGGTTTTATATTAGCTATTCTGCATGATTGGCCATGTGTTATGCTCTTTTCTGCTGCATGTGTTCTCTGATATGGTGTCAAGTTGTTTAAGCCAAAAACTTGCCAAAGGGGGAGTTTTTAGATGTTCTTGATTGGTTGCATTTTGTGGTAAAACATTATTATGTGTATAGATGTCTTGATTGGTGTCATGATATTCGTGTGTAGTGTTATGCATGATATGTTGGGTTAGCTAATATAGAGTTTATTGGATGTCACACTGAATATTGTAACATCAGGTATCTGATAACATGGGTGTTGTTTGTTTTCTGTTAGGTTTCCTACTTTATCTCAAGCTATATTTTAGGAAACGCCCATGGCCTATGTTGTAGCACCTTGAATTGTGAAGATTGGATTAATGTGGTTAAACCTAATTTATGCTACCTAGGCCCACGGCCCATGCGCTGCATATAAAGAAGAGTGACAATCCTCACCAAAGACTCAGAGATTTTGGGTGTGAAGAATTCTGTTTTATGTGTTTATATCTTCACGTGTGTTTTTGTATATTAGGTTTTCTTGTGAGCTAAGCAATTATCACCTTGATGATTGTATTGGACTAAAGTGGTTTCTAAGTGGTATTTTGGTTGTGTCACTCTAAGCCTTTAAGCAAGAGTGCTATGTATCTTGATTGAAGCTTTTAAGCAAGATCAAGATTTGTTTGAAGTGTGTCTTATTTTTGAATCTGGTTGTATTTGATTGATATCATTGATGTGATTGAGGGGGAGTGAGTAGGAACTCAAGTCTAGAGTTAGATTGAAATTGAATTGGGTAGGTCTTAAGTGAAGAGTGAAAACTGGTTGTTTGGCTCTGAATTAACACTACTTATAGTGGATTTCCTCCTTGGCTTGGTAGCCCCCAGAGTAGGTGTGATTTGCACCGAATTGGGTAAACAATTTTCTGTGTTCTTTACTGCTTTCATTACTTGTTTACTGCTAAGCTTAATCATCTGTTTAGAAGCGGATGTCATAAAATCTGACATAACATCGACTGTTTGTTACTAGAATTTCAGTCCAATAAAGAAACTTTCCTGTTTCAAAACAAAGATGTTTGAAACATGCTTAATTGTGTTTTCCTTTTCAAATTATCCAGTTGCGATATTGTCTGATGATGATGTTGATTGTTTCGATTTTTATCTTGTCATACTTGATGGTTTTAGAAGTAAAATATTGTTATTATGAACTTGAAATTCTTGTGATTCTTCTCATGATTTCATTCAAATCCTTGTGACAACCATGTTTTTTTTGTGATCGAAAGTTTGATGATAGTGAATTAATACATTTAAATTTTTATCAGAACATGTCCGAACACGCTTGATTCTCTTTTGACAAACCGTAATGTGAATCAACATGTTCTAATTTGGACTACTTTGGTGATCCTCTTTAGGTGAAATATGTGCAGCCACAGTTACTTGGATGGGAAGTATCATGTAATGCATGAAACAAGATCCATTCCAACTAATATGACGACTTCGGGAGCAAATTTTGGAAAGAAAACTTCCAGGAATTTAGTTACTGATTATTCTGTCATTTATTCATTAGGATATGATATAGAAATTGTACAGACTTGAAATTCCTTATATCAAAGCCATGTACTGATTGTATTGGAAATAGACTTTCCATGGTTCAAAACTATCACACTTTTGCTTGTTGTGTTGCCTTGAGCTTTAAGAGTTTTTGCAGGAATTTTACAAAAGCAAGTTTTGGATTGATTGTGCGTGTATTATCCTCAATGATGTGTTTTGGATTGCCACATGTATTCATTAGGCCCCATTTTGGATTGCTGCATGTATTGATTGATTGTGCCAAGAAAATTTAATATCCTTAGTGATATCCTCTCGTTCTACTATAATGTTAAATGAAACACCAACACATATGAGAAGATGCCTTAATGTAATCACCAAGTATGCCTTTTTTAAAAGAACAAACTATCATGAGGTATTCATTACCTTGATGCCAAGCAAAAAACAAATTGAAGTTCCAATACCAAATCTAGCACGAAAAAGACCCAAAAAGAAAATTCACTTCATGTTAATCAACAACTAAAACGTCTGACATTATCTAGAGTGTATGAACATCAATATGAGTAGAATAAGTGGTCATGGAGGAAATATAATTTCTTGATATGGTTTGAATCCATTCTTATAGTTATAACATGAATTCTTGCAAATTGAATCTGGAAATTGACTGGTACACTTTGAATCTTTGAATTAAATCTGACGAAAATTGTTTACATGAGAAAAAATATGCAAAATCTTCTTGAATTAAACTTGAATTCTTGAGTCTTGATCATGTGAGTTTGTAACTTTGACATAAAGCTTGAAATAATCATCACATCTTGAATTATTTCCAAGCGTATAATTCATAAACTACCAAAAGTCCAAATTCTTCTACATGACAACTAAAAATCCAACATTGCAAATAAGACCAAACCATACCATGAGAAATCCTTTGAAAACGAGGATACCACTTGTAATACCTCTTATCATGAAACTTTAACTGGTTCTCAAATGATCATGTTTAAAACCAAAGGACAGGCAACGAAACCTAGTCCTCCTTGGAGAAAAATTCTGAGAAGTCTTAGGATAAACATTAACCTGGTATTGGCTAGGGGACTATAAGAATGAAGGTATATCCTTCTTCCATCTCCACACAACTTACAGGGTGTTAGGCGCACACCCAAATCTTCCATGACCTTTGAACTTGCAGCAATCTTAACTTCACAAAACAAACAAAAACTGGAAAAAAAACGATTAGTTTATGCATAGATGATTAACTTAAGATGAGGTGCAAAGAATCAAGGAATCTAAGGGTAAAATTTGGGGTATAACAGTTTTCATCATTTGTGAGAGTATCAAGCATTTTTAACCAACAAACAATATGCATTAAGAAAAGTCTTATTTTCAAGGAGAAATTAAAACAATACTACCTCACTCTTGATTGGATGAAGGATGCACTCACATGAAAGAAAAAAAAACTCAAAACGAAACATTAGAGCAATAGTATATAGTGCAAATCATATGATAGAAATTTAAACGACATTGGATATATCAATGATTCCCAATTCTCTACGAATATTTAAAAAGGATTCCGTTGCGAGAGGTTTTGTGAAAATATCAGCAAGTTGATTTTTTCTATCAATATGCTCAAAAACAATGTCCTCTTTTTCAACATGATCGCGAAGAAAGTGATGACGAATCTCGATATGTTTAGTGCAAGAATGTAGTATATGATTCTTGGTTAGATTGATCGCACTAGTGTTGTCGCACATGATAGGAATATGTGAATGTTTGATATCAAAGTCTAGCAATTGTTGTTTAAGCCATAAGATTTGGGCGCAACAACTACCGGCGGCCACATATTTCGTTTCAGCAGTTAACAAGGCTACTTTTTACTGTTCCAACTAACCAAAGATTTTGAAAACATGTGACAAGTTCCACTAGTGCTTTTCCTATCCAATTTACAACCAGTAAAGTCAAAATTGGAATAGCCAACCAAACTACAATCGCTTCCCTTGGAATACTATAATCCAAACTTAGACGTACCAATAAGGTATATAAGAATACACTTAATTGCCTTAAAATATGATTCCTTGGGAGTCGATTGATATCGAGCACACATGAAAACACAAAACATAATATCGGGCCTAGAAGCTATAAGATATAAAAGTGATCTGATCATACATTTATTAAATTCTAGGTACCAAACAGTCGATGTTACAGTGGATGTTATGACATCCACTACTGAGAAGACTACAGAACTTAACAATAAACAGGAATTGAAAGCAGTAAATAACACAGAGAATTGTTGACCCAGTTCAGTGCAAATCACACCTACATCTGGGGGCTACCAAGCTACGGAGGAAATTCACTATCAGTAGAATTAATTCAGAGTCAAACAACCAGTTTGCACTCTTCACTTAAGACCTACCCAATGACACTTCAGCCTAACACTAGACCTGAGTACCTACTCACTCCCCCTCAATCACAGCAGTGATATCAACCAATTCAGTTACAAATAAACTTGAAGACACACTTCAAACACACCTTGATCTGCTTCACAACTTTGATCAAGAGACACAACACTCGTGCTTAAAAGCTTAGAGTGGCACACACAGAGTACAGCTCAGAACACATTAGTCCAATGCAATCATCCAAGAGATAATTGCTTGGCTCACAAGTATCCTAAGACACAATCACACACGTGAACATCACAGTGCACAGGCTGAATTCTTCACTCACAAACACACTGCACTCTCTGTCTCAAGAGTTTTGCCCAAAACCCTTGCCAAGAACTGTCTTCAATTAGGATTGCTACTTTGTTATTTATAAGCAGCAGAAAGATCTTGGGCCTTAGTGCATAAATTAGGTTTAACATAGTTAAGACCTCTTTTCATTAAGTTGCACACTAATAGTTTGGTCCTAGGTTATCCTCAGCCATGCCTGGCATTTCGCCTGAGATAACCAAGCTTCCTAAAATGTTTCCTGAAGTATAGTCTAAGCTTCCTCGTGTAATATACCAGAACCTAAAACACGCGCCCTGATGTCAGCTGCTTGATGTCATAACATCCAGCATGACATCCAACATACTTTGCTCTTAGCTATCCAAACTTACCCTGCAGTACACTCATTATGTATGTCATAACATCAGTCGCATGCATCAATGTTTTGCCACAAAATGCAGCCAATCAAAAACATCTACAAACTTCCCCTTTGGAAAATTTTTGGCTAAAACACTCTGTTATCATATCAGAGAACAAGCAGCAGAAAGTTCATACCATATATCTAATCATGCAGGAAAGCTACTAGCTAAAACTACCAATCAACACACACATGCTGTAGTACCATATCAGAGTTATCTACACACACAAACAATATCAGCTTCTAGCCACTCAGGATCAATTTGTTCACACAGTATCATCCAGACTGTTCTGGATTATGGATGTCAAGACATCTAGGATGACATCCTAAATCACACCTGTTCCACAACCAAAATAAAATAAAATCACCTGCAACATCCTGTATTACTCCCCCTCAACTGATGCACTTAACATCAGCCAAACACAACCTGCAGTCGCACACACACACAGGACTATCATCCTGCTCACACTTACATCTCAACTTCAGCACACCTGCAAACCTGCTCAGTGCACATATATACAGCAGCAAAACTCAAACTCATCTAACACCTAAACACAACTCAGCCTGCAGCAACATTATCAGCACACCTGCTGATGCATACACACAACTAACCTGCTAAGGCACAAACAGCTAAACATGCTACTACTACTACTTACTACTACTTCTCCCCCTTTTTAGCCACAAATTTAGATCATAAATAAACAAATAGTATAGATCAAATATACAGTTAGATACACAAGGTTAAAGGTTTATTACAACACAAAGCTCATGAAGAGCACAACAAACATCCCATGTTGTCAAGGCAAACATAAAATCTCAACCAAAAGGAAAAGCTAGCCAAACCAATAGCAGACCATCAGCCCAAGACAACCAAAGCAGACAACTTAATCTTCCTCCTCAGAAGAATTGGAGCTATCCTCTTCAACATCTTTACTGTCTCCTGCATCAGAATCTTCCTTAGAACTAGCAGCAGCTCCTTCTGATTCAGCTTCCTGGCCATCATCCTCCCCTGAACCATCATCATGCCTATACTCATCATTATCAGTAAGTTCAGTGTCTTCATCTTGCTCAAGAGACCTGATCAACTTTTCTAGATTTTGCTTCCTTGTTTCCAACTCCTTGCATGTTTCTTTGAGCATGGCAATAACCTCAGCTTTCCCTGTCTTAGAACTTCCCTTGAATGTTTCTGCAGATGTCATGACAATGCCAGGAAAAAGAGTTCCTTGAAACAAATTGTGATGGAAAGACAAGGGGCTTTCTCTCTTGCATGCAGAGTCATTCTCTTTGAGGATATTGGGATACTGATTCAATATTATTCCACAAATAAGAGAAGGAAATGCAATGGGGCCTTTGACAATATAACTGCCTGCATGCTTCATGGTATGATAAAAAAAATGTAGGTTCCATAATAAAGTTTTGTTTTGGTCCCAACAGCATAAATGAACTTCCCCAGGATAGTTGCAATAGTTGATTTATGATTTGTGGGCACCCAGTTTGCAGCACCAATCTTATGTAGCATGACATGCTTCACACTCAGTTTACTTGCAACCATCTTTCCTTTTGAGGGCCATCTTTTGACCTGGTCGGCAATAATCACTTGACACACTTGGTTGTCAGAAGCAGCCATATCAGGATGTGCTCTGTAACACCCCGTTCCCCAAAATAAAATAAATGCAGTTTAAAATAAACAAATATCAGAGTTTCACACCACACACGGGATGTCACAGAAGAAACCAAACAAAACATTTTCATTAAATGATATCGACAATAATAAATAGCGGAAAATTCGTCATCATATATATGCCATATACATCATCCTCGGCCAACTGCCCAAAATACACTAGGCATATATTCACTAAAAGAAACCATCAAAACATGATACGCCACAGGGGTACACAAAATCATCAGATAAGCAAACAACTCCTCAAAGCCCTGGTGTTACGTATCAGAGCATCCCTACGACACGACTCGCCACAATCTAAGCTAGCTACACACCTGGATTATCTGTACTTCCGAAGAAGCACAGACCACAACAACAGGAAAGGGGTGAGAAATCACGATCAAAATATAACGGTAATAACGTACATGAATGAAAGGCAGTAAACATAAAAGAAACATCATTTCACATACGTCAACCCGGACCTACTGTCACACACCAACACAACATATAAGATAATGCAAACACATGCAACTCAATACATGATATGCGGTACCGACTCATAGATTCGTCAACCAAACTCAGGATAGATCGCATACACTCCATCCGAGCAATGATCTATCCCTACCACGCTCCCTTTCGGAGCCCCGACAAATTAAACTCAGGATAGATCACATACACTCCATCTGAGCAATGACCTATCCCTACCACACTCCCTTCCGGAGCACCGGGAAATCAAACTCAGAATAGATCACATACACTCCACCGAGCAATGATCTATTCCTACCACGCTCCATCCGAGCACTAATTCATGCATCATGCTATGCATACACCAATGCACAACAACATTCCACGCATGCAAGGTGCCCACGATCCATCCGATCACATTCCATCATCTATCATATATATATATATATATATATATATATATATATATATATATATATATATATATATATATATATATATATATATATATATATATATATATATATATATATATATATATATATATATATATATATATATATATATATATATATATATATATATATATATATATATATATATATATATATATATATATATATATATATATATATATATATATATATATATATATATATATATATATATATATATATATATATATATCACACAACACCACATTCATTCATAATACATACATGATCCACATCAATTCAAATGTTATATTTACGTGAACATCACGAAAATCACATTCCCACACCATACATACACTCTCCCTAGTTTAACATCAATCTCATAGTCAATCACGACCAACAAGGGTCCAACAGCACAAAAGAACAGAACAACACAACACAAAATACAAAAAAAAATACTGTCATGCTCGCTGGCTCACTCGCTAGGAGAAGCATCAGCGAATGCTCGCTACTTGCTCGCTCAGCGAGCTCCCAGAGAAGCCAAACAGTGGCTATTGGAAGCACTCTCTACCCAGTTCGCCTAGCGAATTCCTAGCGAAGGTTCGCTACTCGTTCGCCCAGCGAAGCAGCTGGCGAACGTCTGCGATTTCAGAAACATCATACTGCTCAGAGTCGGCAAAACACTCCAAACTCAACCGATTCTACTCAATCCAACTGCTACCACATCAGACAAATATTCCACCACTCAATTACAGAATCTATTCTCAATTTACCAGATTAAACATCAGCTCTACTCAATTAATCAATTTCGGCATAAAAGTGTAAACTACCCAAACTCCCCCAAATCGATCAAACAACACATGCAATGGTTTTATCATATCAGCATCAAATTCCGAATCACAACATGATATAAAACATAATCATCAAACTTATGGTGTTAGGGGAAATCCTCTTCTACCTAATATTCATGCACTCTACCAATTTCGACCCGATTCTCCCCTCCCCCTTACCTCGATAACTCGAACAACTGAAGAAGATGACTCGGAACTCTAGCTTTCTTCTTCCTCTAAGATCCTTCTCTTTCAACCTTCTTCCAATTGCCCTTGTTCTTCTTCTTCCAATTTTCCTCTTCTTTCTCCTTCCACTTTCCTTTTCCAATTCCTTTCCTTTTTCCCAAACAACCCCTAACTTATTCTTATTCCATTTTATTAATAATAATAATAATAATAATAATAATAATAATAATAATAATAATAATAACAATAATAATAATATCAATATTACTATTATTCATTAAATCATCATTATCATTAATAATTTTATTATTAACTTTAACGTCCAAAATTACCAATTAATCTCCAACTTAAGGGCTACACGCTATCGCACTCAACCACACCCCTGACACAGAAGGCACACCACAAATAAAATACACAAAAAAACGAGATAATTAAAATGGGCGTTACAACTCTCACCCACTTTAATTATTTTCGTCCTCGAAAATACCTGATGGAAACACTTCTGGATACGCATCCCGCATCCTGCTTTCCAACTCCCAGGTCACACTGCCTCCTGCAGCACCTCCCCAAACCACTCTGACCAAAGGTATCTCTTTCCCTCTGAGTCGCTTCATCTTGCGGTCTTCCTTCCTCAACGGCATCGTCTCAACAGTGAGATTCTCCCGGAATTGCACTTCATCTCTCTGAATCACATGAGATGGGTCTGTGACATACTTCCAAAGTTGCGACACATGGAACACGTCATGCAAATTCGAAAGCTCAGGCGGAAACGCCACCCTATAAGCCACAACACCAACGTTCTGCAAAATCTGATACGGCCCAATAAACTTCGGATCCAGCTTCTTGGACTTTAACGCACGACCTACACCAGTCACTGGGTTAACTCTTAGGAACACATGATCACCTTCACTGAATTCCAATTCTTTCCTCCGGTTATCATGATAACTCTTCTGCCTATCCTGAGATGCTTTCATCTTCACATGAATCATCTGAACTGTCTCAGTAGTCTGCTGCACAATCTCTGGCCCCAACATAACATTCTCACCTATCTCATACCAGCACAGAGGAGTTCTGCACCTCCTACCATATAAATCCTCGAACGGTGTCATCATAATACTGGAATGGTAACTGTTGTTGTACATGAACTCAATCAATGGCAAATGAGTATCCCACGCACCACCTTTTTCCAACACACAAGCCCGCAACAAATCTTCCAGAGTCTGAATAGTCCTCTTCGACTAATCATTAGTCTGTGGATGATAAGCTGAACTCAACTTCAACTTGGTACCCAAAGCTTCCTGCAAACTCTTCCAAAATTCTGAAGTAAACCTCGGATCTCTATCCGACACAATACTCGACGACACGCCATGCAGCTTCACAATTACCCGAACATAAATCTCTGCCAGCTTCTCCAACGGAAAAATGATACTGATCGGCACAAAATGTGCAGACTTCGTAGATCCACAATTACCTAAATGGCATCAAATCCTCTTGTCGTGCTCGGCAATCCCGTAACAAAATCCACGGTGATACAATACCACTTCCAAACTGGAATCTCTAACGGTTGCATCAATCCACTAGGCTTCTGATGCTCCACCTTCGATTTCTGACACGTCAAACAGGCATAAACAAACTGAGCTATATCCCTCTTCATACCTGACCACCAAAACATCTTCCTCAAATCATGATACATCTTCGTAGCTCCCGGGTGTATACTCAAACTACTACGATGTCCTTCGCTCAGAATTGACTTCTTCAGCTCATCACTATCTGGCACACAAATCCTGCCCCTAAATCTCAATACACCTGCCCTATCCAACTTGAAATCCCTATCGGAGTCACTTCCCACTCTAGACATCAAATCCACTAGCTTCACATCTAGCTTTTATCTCTCTCTAATCAAATCCAAGAAATCATTGTTCACTTGCAATTTGCCCAACATCACACAATCTGCCGAAGTCTCGCAAACCATGCTCAGATCTCTGAACTGCTCAATAAGCTCCATCTCTTTCACCATCATAGCCGACGTATGAATCGCTTTTCTTCTCAAAGCATCTGCTACTACATTAGCCTTTCCTAGATGATAACTTAGGCTAAAATCATAATCCTTCAAGAATTCTAACCATCTTCTCTGCCTCATATTCAGCTCTTTCTGATCAAACAGATATTTTAGACTTTTATGATTACTGAACACTTCGAATCTCGAACCATACACGTAGTGTCTCCAGATCTTTAACACAAAAACCACCGCAACCTACTCAAGATCATGAGTAGGATAATTCCGCTCATGCACCCTTAATTGTCGCGATGCATACGCCACAACTTTACCATTCTGCATAAGAACTCCGCCTAAACCCATCTTAGACGCATCACAATACACCACAAAAGGCTCGCTCGGAGTCGACATCACTAACACCGGTACCGTAGTCAATCTCTTCTTCAATTCCACAAAGCTCTCTTCACAAGCGGCATCCCATACAAAAACTTGGTTCTTTCTCGTCAACTGAGTCAATGGCAACGCCAAAGCAGAAAATCCTTCAATAAACCTTCGATAGTACCCTACTAAACCCAAAAAGCTTATAACTTCCGATGCTGTCTTCGGCGGTTCCCACTGCAATACTGCACTCACCTTTGATGGGTCTACCGATATACCATCACCAGATATCACATGCCCAAAGAAACTCACCGTCTTCAACCATACTCACACTTAAACAGTTTCGCAAATAGCTTATTATCCTTAAGCACTTGCAAAGCGATTCTCAAATGTCCTGCATGCTCTTCCTCCGACTTCGAATAAATCAGTATATCATCAATGAACACAACAATAAACTGATCTACATAAGAATGGAAGATCCGGTTCATATACTCCATGAACACTCCCGGCGCATTAGACACTCCAAAAGGCATTACCGCATACTCATAATGTCCATATCGAGTTCTAAATGCCGTCTTCTGAACATCACCTTCTTTCACTCTAATCTGATGGTAACCCGACCTCAAGTCAATCTTACTGAACACACGAGCTCCCACCAACTGATCCATTAAATCATCAATCCTTGGAAGAGGATACTTGTTCTTGATGGTCACTTTATTCAACTGACGGTAATCGTTGCACAACCGCATACTACCATCCTTCTTCTTGACCAACAACACTGGAGCTCCCCATGGTGACACACTTGGCCTGATAAACTTCCTATCCAACAACTCCCCAATCTGAGACTTTAATTCAGCCAACTCCACTGCCGACATCCTGTACGGCACCATAGATATAGGCCTCGTACCAGGTACAAGATCAATGCTAAACTCAACTTCTCTCTTCGGAGGCAATTCTGTAATATCATCCGGGAACACTTTCGAAAATTCATTCACCACTGCCAACTCTTTCAATGACGCCTTGCTGTCAACCGACAATGATGCAAATAAAGCAAATATCTTAGCCTCATCCTCCAACAAAGTCCTCAATCCCTTACAAGACAAGGAATCTGCCAATGCTTCTTCCTCGGGAGAAAGAAACAACAACACCTTCCGAAAACAATCGATGTAGACTCGGTTGAACTCTAACCAGTTCATACCCAGAATAACATCCAACTTACCAAGCGGTAAGTAAATCAGATCCACTCCAAAATCTCTACCGAAAATAATTAGTGGACACTTCAAACACACCAAAGAAGTAGTCACTGAACCAATAGAGGGAGTCTCAATAGTCATTCGCCGCTCAAGAGTACCCGACACCAAACCTAACCTCTTCACACAATCCACAGAAATGAACGAGTGGGTCGTACCCGTATCAATCATAGCAGACAAGGGAACATTATTGATGAAACAAGTACCTTGAATAGAACGATCCTCACTAGCAGCTTGAGTTCCCACCACCGCAAACACTTTACCACTGGTCTGAGGCACCTGAGACGACTTCGGCTTCTCACAATGTGTACTGATGTGGCCCTTCACACCACAGTTGTAATAGGTAAGTATAGCGACTCGACAATCAGCCATCACATGGCCTGGATTACCACACTTGAAACACTTCTTCACTTCTTGAGGACAATCAATGGCACGATGACCCGCGCCACCATACCGGAAACACTTCCCACCAGCGAACGCCCTCCCCTCTCTGGGCTTCTTGTCATTAGCACCCTTGAACTTTCCCTTATCAGTCGGAACACTATAAGGAGTACCACTGAACCTCTGCTTACCCTTACGGTCATGTGCAGCCTTGTAATGCGTGATCCTCGCCCGGTTATCATTATCATAAATCCTGCTTCTGCTTATCAGCTCAGGATAATCCCTGATCTTCTGACAAGCTATTCCCATCTTCACTTCCGGACGCAGCCCATTCTCAAACTTCAAACACTTGGAGGTCATCGCTCCGTCAGTATTGTAATGAGGACAATACTGCACTAACTCTTCAAACTTAGCCACATACTCAGCCACCGTCAAATTGCCCTGCTTCAGCTCCAGAAACTCAATCTCTTTAGCACTTCGGATATCCTCCGAAAAATACTTCTCCAGAAAACCAGTTCGGACCACATCCCAAGTAATTGAAGTTCCCGCAGTCTCCAACCTCTGGCGACTGTTGTCCTACCAAGCTTCAGCTTCTCCCTCTAACATGTGAGTACCGAACCTCACCTTCTGCTCATCGCTGCAACCCATCATTTTGAAGATCTTCTCAATCGCCTTGAGCCACTTCTGCTCCGCTTCAAGGTCCAAAATTCCTCCTTGAAACATTGACGGCTTGTTACTCTAATACTGCGCCAAATCCTTGAATTGTGCACCCGCAGCTTGGTTCTAATTAGCGACCACCTGCGCCATCGCTTGCATAGCTGCAGCCAACGCAACGTCATTCCTTCCCGCCATACTGCTCAACAACAACAACGCCAGGTTAACAGAAAAACAATTTTATCCTACAGATAGACTCAACTACTACACTGGTCGGACGGACGGACCTGCTTTGATACCAGCTTGTAACACCCCGTTCCCCAAAATAAAATAAATGCAGTTTAAAATAAACAAATATCAGAGTTTCACACCACACACGGGATGTCACAGAAGAAACCAAACAAAACATTTTCATTAAATGATATCGACAATAATAAACAGCGGAAAATTTGTCATCATATATATGCCATATACATCATCCTCGGCCAACTGCCCAAAATACACCAGACATATATTCACTAAAAGAAACCATCAAAACATGATACGCCACAGGGGCACACAAAATCATCAGATAAACAAACAACTCCCCAAAGCCCTGGTGTTACGTATCAGAGCATCCCTACAACACGACTCGCCACAATCCAAGCTAGCTACGCACCTGGATTATCTGTACTTCCAAAGAAGCACAAACCACAACAATAGGAAAGGGGTGAGAAATCACGATCAAAATATAATGGTAATAGCGTACATGAATGAAAGGCAGTAAACATAAAAGAAACATCATTTCACATACGTCAACCCGGACCTACTGTCCCACACCAACACAACATATAAGATAATGCAAACACGTGCAACTCAACACATGATATGCGGTACCGACTCACAGGTTCGTCAACCAAACTCATGATAGATTTCATACACTCCATCCTGTCGCACCTCGAAAAATCATGGAGACATTTCGAACATACGACCCTCGCGTGAAAGGCGCGGAAATGCGGTTCGACAGAGTCGCCACCGAACTTTATTTTTCCTGAACAAACGGGAGAGGAAAATATCGAGAAAACCTCTTAAAACGAAAGGATAGGAACAGGGCTGTCGCAACCATGTTCCGGGTTCGGGAGTCGGTTACGTGAGGGGAAGGTATTAGCACCCCTCACGTCCGTCGTACTCGACGGGAACCTCTTAAGGTAATTGTGGGGAGTGTTGTTTTAGGTTTACTTGTTTTCTTCTTGTTGACAAAGGTAGAATTGGTAGGTTAAAAGGTTAAAGACGCGAAGGAGAGATGGGTGGTTAGAGAAAAGGGTGCTCGCCAAGGATTGGGGCCCTTGTGCCTACGTATGCTCATTCGGACGAGAATGAGAAATCAGAGCGTCGTAGTTCGACTACGGGAAAGGATAGGGGGATACAGAAGATGGATGGGATTGTGCTCGCCAAGATCATCGCAATCTTGTGCCTACGTATCTTATATTCAAGAATGAATAAAGAATCAGAGCGTCCGTAGTTTGTGGTAACAACCACGAAAAGGATACGGGGAAATGGGAGGATGGATAGAAGGTAGCTCGCCAAGATCATCGCAATCTTGTGCCTACGTATCTTACATTCGAACGAGAATGAAGAATCAGAGCAGTCGTAGTTCGTGGTAACAACCACGAAAAGATGAGGTTTGAATGGGTTGAAAGTTTGAGAAGGATACGAAAGGGTGACTGACAAGCAACCCAAGAGTGCGTCTCAAGAGCTTGTCACTCAAGAATTCAAGGAATGCGAGATTCCAAGAACTCAGTTCTTTTGGGAATTGACTGAATAAATTGAAGATAAAGAGTTGAATGTTTTGAAATCGAAAGAACGAACTAATAACAACTCAAGGGCGCGTCTCGAGAGTTACTCATTCAAATATTCAAAGAATGCTTGATTCTGAGAATATCCCTCTTTCGTAAGTTTTAAAAAAAGCGTTTGTGAAAGGATCGAATCGAAAGATGGCATGCGAGGCCAAAAGGAAGTTGTTTTGAAGTAGCTCGACGACGTGTCGAGGATTTGATCGAAGATGGAACCGACTTGACGACGTGTCAAGTGTTTAAGGTTGTGAGAAACGATATTAGTCCCTGAGGGTGCTCCTAATATCGAGACCACAAGGAATTGTGAAGGAAATGTGTTGCGAATGCGGACGAGCATTCGACTTAGGAGAACGATGGGAAAAATGATTGAGTTTGAAAAAAAATCAAAAGGTTGAGTGAATAACAACTCAAAGGGCGTGCCTCGAGAATTATTCACTCGAAAATTCAAGGAATGCTAGATTCCAAGAATTTCCTTCTTTCGGAGTTTTAATCGAGAAAAAGTTGAGAAAATGTTTTGGAATAATTTGCAGTGAAATGAGGTGTGAAAATAATTTTAGGAGAAGCGATAATTATCTGATAAATGAGACGTCGACCTCACAATCAATTAATCGGAGTATTATCGAGATGCTAGATCTCAATAACACCATTTTTAGTTGAAAATGTTTGGATAAACAGCGGAAATATCACACAGAATGCTAGATTCTTATGATATTTCTTTATTCAAAGAGAGTAAAAAAAATGAGAAGTCGAATAATGTATTATTTAAGGTGTACACCCCAATAATGATTATCCAAACAATTCAAGAAGTGCTAGACTTCAAGGATTTAGTTTCTCATAATTTAATTTAAGAAATTATTTTAGTAGTTAAATTTAAATAGATAATAAAAATAAATAATAAAAAAAAAACTATTAGTTTTTAAAAAAGGAGTTTGAAAATAAAATATTTTAATAGAATAAGTTTAAATAAGAACTAGAAAAAATATTAGTTTCGAAATGAGTTTGAAAATATTTTTAATACAGTGTAATATTCTAAGTAAGAAAAATAATAATGTAAAAACATGTACAAAATAAATCACCAAACAAATATAAAGAAAAAGAAGTCATAAAGGACAGGGTTGCAGCCAGAAAACAATTGGGCTTTGGCCCAAAAGTCAGTAACAAAAAAACTAACAGAGGGGGTGCATGATGAACTGGGGGCACGAAAATGGAACCAAAGAGACCACTGGGCCCTTCGGCCCACTAACCCAACGAGAAGGTCCACGTACACCTTCCCTCTTTCCTCAATTCAGCTTGTACTGTACAAACCCTAAATCTCTCTCCCATGGCCGCCGCTTCCCTCCGTCTCTCTCTGTTTCAAACTCTGCTTCCGCCGTTTTGCCACTCTCAACCTCATGATGGAAAAACTCTAATCCTTTTCTTCTTCATACGATGAAACTTCCAACCACTGCTAGTCATGGAACGACCACCGTCTTCAACTTGAGGATCTAGACGTTTAGATCTGTAGCTTGTTCGTGCAAGGCGAGTTTGAAGGAATTGAGTTGGGTGATGGTGGAGAGTTAGATTGGTTTCAGATTGCATGTTCGAGGACCACGGTTTAGATCTTGAATTGAAGGTTGTGGGTTCGTGTGAGATCCGAGGTAGGAGGCGGAAGTTTTGTGTTGTTGATTGACGTTGGGGTAAAGTTCGAATGTGATTTGGAGGTTTGAATGGTCTGGATCTGTTTAATTCACGGCGTTTTGGAGATTTGGGAATTTGTATGCAGACGATGATTTTCTGGGAATCTTGATGAACGAGTATGAATATTTGAAGAAGTCTGGAAAAGCTGGATGAAGTTTGAATGTGGTTGATGATTTCTGGGAAAAATTTGAAGGAGGTTGAATGCCGGATGAAGATCTGAATATCTTCTGGGAAAAGTGGAAGAAACGGATGGATATGTTTGAGTATTCTGGGAAATCTGGAAAAATACTGGATGAATGTTGTTGTGTTTCTGGGAAAAATTTGAAGGAGGTTGAATGTCGGATGAAGATCTGAACATCTTTTGGGAAAAGTGGAAGAAACGGATGGATATGTTTGAGTATTCTGGGAAATCTGGAAAAATACTGGATGAATGTTGTTGTGTTTCTGGGAAAATATGTTGAACATTGATGAACTGGATGAAGATTGAGTGTTTTCTGGAAAAGTATGTATGAAGGTCGTATGAACATTCATGGCAAATCCGGAAAAATTATATGAAGGTGATGAAGATATGAAGGTTATCGATGAACATGGATGAGTTTCTGGGAATATGACGAAGAACACATGAATGTTCCGTGGAAACTATGAAGATTCTGGTGTGTCTTCCGGTGGTGTTTGATCCGTGTGGATCTTGACGGTGAAGCGAAAAAGTGTTTGCATGGGATGGTGAGGTGGCGCCGTTAGGGTTAGGGTTAGGGCTAGGTGGCGGCTGCTGGTTTCAGTGTTTGGGAAGTGTGTCATTAATGCAGCCAGACACCAGGCTTTATAGCCTGCTGACAAGTGGCATAATCTGCCCTAATGGGCCTGCACGAATTGACTAGTGGACCAGATTTAATAAAGCTGTTAATTAATTGTTGATTTAATAGAAAAGAATGAATTGAATCTGACTTAATTAAATAAATAGGACTATTAAAACATTAACACTTAAAGATTAAAACAAAACCTAACTAGTATTAGTTAACTAATAAAATCTAAACAATCTAATTAAATTAAATCTGAATAAATAAACAAAAAGGTGGTAATTTTAAATACTTTAATTAATTTCAAAAAAAAACTAATAAAGTTAATATTAATCTAAATAAAAAAGAAAAGATAATTAACTACTACTAATCTAATTAATAATAAGTCAATAAAAAACTCTAATGACTATATAAAGAAGTCTATTAAAAAACCAAAACTTAATGAACTATATATATTTTTCTTAAAAAGACAAATAATATTCTACTCTAATTAATATTAAACAAAAGAAAAAAAGAGATTTAATTCTACTATCAAATCCAATAATAAAAAGAGTATCTATCTAACTTCTAATAAAAATAAAAAAAACTATTTAATTAAATAAATGACAAAATAAAGATATGAACAAAAAGGTAATATTTATAAGAAAAGTAGGAAAATGAAAATGGAAACAAAAAAGACCAAAATGTCCTTCAGGCCACGTATCACACTTTATTGGACAGAATGGATGAAATTTGGAAAACACCCAATTTCAAGTGGACACGTGTCTAAATGGCACGAAACAATAAATGCGAAAATATTTACAAAAAGGGTAGGACAAATTTAGGGTATGACACATCCGAGCAACGATCTATCCCTACCACGCTCCTTTTCGGAGCCCCGACAAATTAAACTCAGGATAGACCACATATACTCCATCTGAGCAATGACCTATCCCTACCACGCTCCCTTCCGGAGCACCGGGAAATCAAACTCAGAATATATCACATACACTCCACTGAGCAATGATCTATTCCTACCACGCTCCATCTGAGCAATAATTCATGTATCATGCTATGCATACACCAATGCACAAAAACAATCCACGCACGCAAGGTGCCCACGATCCATCCGATCACATTCCATCATCTATCATATATATATATATATATATATATATATATATATATATATATATATATATATATATATATATATATATATATATATATATATATATATATATATATATATATATATATATATATATATATATATATATATATATATATATATATATATATATATATATATATATATATCTATCTCACACAACACCACATTCATTCATAATACATACATGATCCACATCAATTCAAATGTTATATTTACGTGAACATCACGGAAATCACATTCCCACACCATACATACACTCTCCCTAGTTTAACATCAATCTCATAATCAATCACGACCAACAAGGGTCCAACAGCACAAAAGAACAGAACAACGCAGCACAAAATACAAAAAAAAAATACTGTCATGCTCGCTGGCTCACTCGCTAGGCGAAGCATCAGCGAATGCTCACTACTTGCTCACTCATCGAGCTCCCTAGCGAAGCCAGATAGTGGCTACTGGAAGCACTCGCTACCTAGTTCGCCCAACGAATCCCTAGCGAAGGTTCGCTACTCGCTCGCCCAGCGAAGCAGCTGGCAAACGTCTACGATTTCAGAAATATCATACTGCTCAGAGTCGGCAAAACGCTCTGAACTCAACCGATTCTACTCAATCCAGCTGCTACCACATCAGACAAATATTCCACCACTCAATTACAGAATCTATTCTCAATTTACCCGATTAAACATCAGGTCTACTCAATTAATCAATTTCGGCATAAAAGTGTAAACTACCCATACTCCCCCAAATCGATCAAACAACACATGCAATGGTTTTATCATATCAGCATTAAATTCAGAATCACAACATCATATAAAACATAATCATCAAACTTATGGGGTTAGGGGAAATCCCCTTCTACCTAATATTCATGCACTCTACCAATTTCGACCTGATTCTCCCCCCCTTACCTCGATAACTCGAACAACTGAAGAAGATGACTCAGAACTCTAGATTTCTTCTTCCTTTAAGATCCTTCTCTTTCAACCTTCTTCCAATTTCCCTTTTTCTTCTTCTTCCAATTTTCCTCTTCTTTCATGTGTTCTTCTTTCTCCTTCCACTTTCCTTTTCCAATTCCTTTCCTTTTTCCCAAACAACCCTTAACTTATTCTTATTCCATTTTATTAATAATAATAATAATAATAATAATAATATCAATATTACTATTATTCATTAAATCATCATTATCATTAATAATTTTATTATTAACCTTAACGTCCAAAATTACCAATTAATCTCCAACTTAAGGGCTACACGCTATCGCACTTAACCACACCCCTAACACAGAAGGCACACCACAAATAAAATACACAGAAAAACGAGATAATTAAAATGGGCGTTACATGCTCCATCTGATCTTCCTAGATAGTTGTTGATGATAGTTGAGGAGAATGTGACACATTTCCCTCTTACATATACCTTGCCAAACTCATTTGATTTTCTATCAGCACATTCTTCTGATAGGTATACAATGAATTCATTGACAAGTATTTCATAGCACTGTGAGAACTGAGTGACAGTCTTTATTAACCCAGCATCATGGATGAGATTCATGATCTCCTTACTTTCAAGAGTATTCTGAGCTATCTCTCTCTCTCCAAAGCCAATCTCTTTTGATACATATATTTCCATTTGTTGACACTTGATGGATAATGAAATGATACATTGTCAATAGGAACATCAGGAACACTAGCAGCAAGTTTTCTAGTTGTGGGTCTCTTCTTTGGTGGGATGTTAGTGACATCACAAGCAACATCTGAGTCAGAGTCTGATTTAGTACTAGTTTGGGCCTTTCTCTTCTGTGGAACAACCTTGCTCCAAGCTTTGGTAGGGCCAACAAGAGAATTCTTTGTTACAGTCTTCTTCTTAGGAGTACTCTGCACAGCTACCTTATTCCCTTTCCTAGTCATGAGCCTTTTAACTATGCTAGGGTTGATTGTGGCTATCAGATCATTATCTGAATAGTCATCAAGGTTCACAATCTTAGCATTATCCTTTTGAGCCTCATTATCATCATTGTTCTCACCTTGCATATTAACCTCATTATTTTCAGAAGCATGACCTTTGTTATTTTCCTTTTGTGAGGTTGTTTCCAAGGTTTTGACATCGTGAGTGACATTAGCTTGTTCATTCAGATGGGGAGTAGGACCCTCAGTGTTAGGGGGAATGGATATTCTTGGCACATCATGTGGCTCAATCATAACCCTGGATACCAAATTAGCAATGGTGTTATGGACATGTCTAGCTTCTTCTCCATTGGTATCCTCATGAGGGATGGAGGTTGAAGACTGGGGAGCCTGACCCGTGACTAGTTCTTTAGGTCTTCTTGCATGTGTGGTCCGTGGTTTCTTCACAATCTGACCGTCTAGGGTTAACATTCGCAGGGGTGCTACCTCAAGAATCTGGTTAGGGTTGCTAGAATCAGTTCTAGCACCAGAACCTGAATCATCGATGGTGGTCATTTTCTTGGAAGAATTAGATTTTGGTTGTTGAGACATTTTGAGAGATGTTGGTCGAGAGAGTGAAGGTTTTCTGTGGTTGTTGAGAGAGGTATGGAAGATGAAGAAGTGGTATGGGCACCAAATGAAGTAAGTGTATAATGGGTAGGGGCTAGTGAGGTAAGGTTGCAAGAGAGGAGGGATTTCAATATTTTGACCAATCAGCAAATGATTAATTTTCAAAATACAATTCCCTATTACCAATAGTTGTTATAATTCCTCATTAAGACGCACTCCCAACTTGCTTCTTCAATCTTCAAATTGAGTAGCCTTGATATTTCTTGTGAACATGTCAACCATTTGTAGCTCAGTGTTCCCAAGCTCCACACAATCTTCTCTAGAGTGATGTCTGTTATCCCTATACATGGCTTCATTAGGCTGAATTGGATTCATATTGATGGTACTAAGATTGCCACAATATAATGTCATGATATCCTGAGTGACATTGCTCCCTTTATGATGGTTATCTTTCATGGACTCCATCAACCTCCATTATAACAGTTCTAGATTTTTATGATGTCCATTCTTTGGAAGTGCTGTCTTTGCTTGCCTGTCGTCCTGACATTTACCACAGCCTGTTCTTCCATCTAGAGTTAACTTTTGAGTTCCTCATACTGCTTCCTTGGATATGGTCTTCTTTATCCTTTGAAGATGTCTACCTGTTTTATGCCACAGTTGATCCTCCTTTTCTTCCTTGGGCAAGACTTTGTAGTTAATTTTTGGCTCCTATAAATAACAGTTATTCTTAGCTCTAGATCCCCTCATGACTTCCTCATCTTCTCTATTGGTGATAACACATTCACCCTTAGTGAATTTGACACTGAGACCTTGGTCACAGAGCTGACTGATACTGATAAGATTTACAGTCAGTCCTTTAACTAACATGACATTATCCAGTTCTGGAACACCAGGACAGTCTAGTTTTCCAGCACCTTTGGTTTCTCCTCTAGCTCCATCACCAAAGGTTACATGACTTTAGGAATAAGGTTTGATGTTCAGCAAAAGGTTCTCTATCCTAGTCATATGTCTGGAACAACCACTGTCAAAATACCAGTCTTCTTTGGTTGGCATCCTTAGAGAGGTATGAGCTACTATTGCCACATTCTTAGTAACCCATTGTCGTTTCTTGATAGGAGCAACCTATTTGGATTTGACTTGGTGCATGTGGCTGGGAAATCCATGCAGCCTGAAACAAAAGGCCTTTATGTGCCCAATTCTTCCACAGTAGTAACACATATGCCTTTGGTATTTTTTCTTGGTCTGGTTCCTTCTTTTGTTTCCCTGATGTTGTAACATTGGTCGTGACATCCGGTTTGACCTCTGATTTTTAGCCTTTGGCCTCTTGCAGCACAAGATGGGTTCTTGTTTACCAACAAATCCTAGTCCAGACATGTCTCCTGCTTTCTGACCACTTAGTAGAATTTCATCTAGAGTGTCAGTTCCATTATTTAACATCCTGATTGATTTTGACATCTGATCAAGTTTAGAATTTAACAAACTGACCTCACTGTTAAGTGAGTCTATTGTTGCAAGGTGCTCTATCTTTTCAGCCTCTAACTCCCTTATGAATTTCTTCTACTGCTCTCCTTGTTGATATATTTCTACACTTCTGATGCATAGCTTTTTATATGAAGCAGCAATTTCATCAAAGGTCAGCTCATCTTCACTTGAATCATCATCAGATACACACACACTTGCATGTGCAGCGACATGTTTGACAGATTCTTCTTCTGATCCACTCTCAGAATCTCCATCAGACCAGGTGACTGATAGGCCCTTCTTTTGCTTCTTGAGATAGGTGGGACATTCAACTCTAATGTGACCATAGCCTTCACATTCATGGCATTGAATTCCTTTACCTTGGTTGGGCTTTTCTTCATATTTACCCCTTTTGCTGATGTCAGAGGAAATATTCTTGACATTAGGTTTGGTCTTTTGATTTGTTCTTTTAATCAGTTTGTTGAATTGTCTTCCAAGCATAGCTATAGCTTCTGACAGATTTTCATCACTTCCACCATTGCCTTCATCTGAGTCCTCTACAATATTTGACACAAGAGCTATGCTTTTGTTCTTCTTTTCAACAGTTTCACACATCCCTATCTCAAAGGTTTATAGAGAACCAATGAGTTCATCAACCTTCATGTTGCTGATGTCTTGAGCCTCTTCAATAGCAGTAACCTTCATGGAAAATCTCTTAGGAAATGTTCTGAGAATCTTCCTCATAAGCTTTTCTTCAGACATCTTCTCTCCCAACGCTCCTGAGGTATTGGTAATTTCAAGAATATTCATGTAGAATTCATGAATAGTCCCATCCTCTTTCATTCTCAGATTTTTAAACTTAGTGGTCAGCATTTGTAATCTTGACATCTTGACCTTAGAGGTACCTTCATGAGTTGTTTTTAGGGTATCCCAAACCTCTTTGGCCAGTTCATAGTGATGTACAAGTCTAAAAATGTTCTTGTCTATTCCATTGAATAAAGCATTCAATGCCTTAGAATTTCCAAGAGCCAAGGCTTCTTGCTCTTTGCTCCACTCTTCTTCAGGGACTAGCATAGTTGCTCCATCTTTATCTATTTTCATTGGATGTTCCCATCCTGAATTAGAAGCTCTCCAAGCCTTGCTATCCAGAGACCTCAAGAAAGTTATCATACGAGGTTTCCAATAGTCATAGTTAGAGCCATCCAGAATTGGTGGTCTATTTGTGAATCATATATCCTTGTCCATAGTACCAGAATTTATCTTCCCGAGATCTCACCCAGAAAATAACAGGCAAGGTGCCTGCTCTGATACCAATTGAAATTCTAGGTACCAAACAGTGGATATTACAGTGGATGTTATGACATTCACTACTCAGCAGACTACAGAACTTAACAATAAACAGGAATTGAAAGCAGTAAATAACACAGAGAATTGTTGATCCAGTTATGTGCAAATCACACCTACATCTGGGGGCTACCAAGCCAGGGAGGAAATTCTTTATCAGTAGAATTAATTTAGAGTCAAACAACCACTTTTCACTCTTCACTTAAGACCTACCCAATGATACTTCAGCCTAACACTAGACCTGAGTACCTACTCACTCCCCCTCAATCACAATAGTGATATCAACCAATTCAGTTACAAATAAACTTGAAGACATACTTCAAACACACCTTGATCTGCTTCACAACTTTGATAAAGAGACACAACACTCGTGCTTAAAAGCTTAGAGTGACACACACAAAGTACATCTTAGAACCCACTAGTCCAATGCAATCATCCAAGAGATAATTGCTTGGCTCACAAGTATCCTAAGACACAATCACACACGTGAACATCACAGTACACAAACTGAATTCTTCACTCACAAACACACTGTACTCTTTATCTCAAGAGCTCTTCCCAAAACCCTTGCCAAGAACTGTCTTCAATTAAGGTTGCTACATTGTTATTTATAAGCAGCAGAAAGATCTTGGGCCTTAGTGCAGAAATTAGATTTAACCTAGTTAATACCTCTTTTCATTAAGCTACGCACTAACAGTTTGGTCCTAGGTTATCCTCAGCCATGCCTGGTATTTCGCCTGAGATAACCAAGGTTCCTAAAATGTTTCCTGAAGTATAACCTGAGCTTCCTCATGCAATATACCAGAACCTAAAACACACTCTCTGATGTCAGTTGCTTGATGTCATAACATCCAACATGACATCCAACATACTTTGCTCTTAGCTATCCAAACTTACCTTGCAGTACACTCATTATGTATGTCATAACATCAGTCACATACATCGATATTTTGCCACAAAATGCAGCCAATCAAAAACATCTACACTCTATACTTCTTCACATCAATATCCTTACCCTTTTCATCTCTATCCAAGTTTCCGTTGGTTTCCATAGGTGTATCAATCTCCTTTGCACCGTCCATTTCGAATCTTTTTAGAAGTTAGAGACAATACTTGGTTTGACAAAAAAATGTTCCACTCGAGAGTTGTTTAATTTGAAGTCCAAGGAAGTAATTTAGCTTCCCCTATAAGACTCATTTCAAACTCTCCCTGCATAAGCTTAAAGAACTTCTTGACAAGATGCATGTTAGTTGATCCAAAAATGATATCATCAACATAAACTTAAACAAGTAAAATATGCTTTACTCGACGTTTAATAAAGAGAGTGGTGTCCATCTTCCCTCTAAAATATCCTTGCTTAAGCAGGAACTTGCTAAGATGATCATATCACGCCCAAAGAGCTTGTTTAAAACCATACAACATACACTTTAGCTTAAAAACATGATTAGGATACTCAAAATTTTCAAAACCGGGAGGTTGTGAGACATGCACCTCTTTACTTATGTGGCCGTTAAGGAACACACTTTTACGTCCATTTGATATAATTTGAAGTTCTTAGCACAAGCATAAGTGAGTAGTAGCCGGATAGCCTCGAGTCGGGCTACGGGAGCATAAGTCTTGTCATAGTCAATCCCTTCCTCTCGGTTATAACCTTGAGCTACTAGTTGGGCTTTATTTCGTGTTATCACACCATGCTCGTCAAGTTTGTTCCTAAATACCCATCAGGTGCCAATGACTTGATGATGTTGTAGACGTGGGACAAGGTCTCAAACATCATTTCTTTCAAATTGGTTTAATTCTTCTTCCATTGCTAAAAGCCAATGCTCCTCAAGTAAGGCTTCTTTGGCATTTTTAGGTTCAATTTGTGAAACAAAAGCATGATGACAACAAAAATTACTTATCTAAGAGCGCTTTGTTACCCCTTTTGTGATATCACCGATAATGTTGTCAATTAGATGATCCTTATAGGTTCTCCACTCCAATGGAAAACCATAATTCTCTTGTTGACCTTCATCATATTCCTTTTCATGGTTGTCATCTTCCTCCTTCTCAATGTCCACCGTGTCTATCGCTTTAGGTTGATTTCCTTTTTCGGTTTCATTGAGCATGTCTTCCGTAGATGCACCTACATCAATAAAAGAACTACCTTTCCTAACACTATTTGGGCAAGTCTCATCAAAAGCGACATGAACAGACTCCTCAACACTAAGTAATCTCTTATTATAGACTATATATTCTTTACTTGATTGTGAGTATCCAAGAAAGATACCTTCATCGGCTTTCGCGTCAAATTTTCCAAGATTATCTTTTCCATTATTCAAAACAAAACACTTACATCTGAATACATGAAGGTGTGACAAATTTGGTTTTCTACCCTTTAATAATTCATATGGGGTTTTGTCAAGAATAAGACGGATAAGTATCCTATTCAACACATAACATGCCGTAATCACGACATCAACCCAAAACTATTTTGATAGACCACAATCATTGATAATTGTTCTTTCCAACTCCCCTAAAACGCGATTTTTGCGCTTCATAATGCCATTTTGATGTGGAGTTTAGGGAGCCGAAAAGTTATGTTCAATACCAAATTTATCACAATATTTTTCAAAGAGATGATTTTCAAATTCACCTTCATGATCACTTCGAATAATAATTATTTTGGAGTTCAATTTATTTTGAGATAACTTGGTAAAACGTACGAAAGCTGAGAACGTTTCATCTTTGCTACGTAAGAAAAAAGTCCATCAAAATCAAGAGTAATCGTCTACAATTACCAAACCGTAATAAATCCCACCTAGGCTTTTGGTCTGTGAAGGCCCAAATAAATCCATGTGAAGGAGCTCAAAGGATCTTGATGTAGAAACGATATTTTTAGAGTTAAACGAGATCCTTGATTGTTTGATCTTTTGACATGGATCACATAGGTGATCTTTTGAAAATTTTATCTTTGGTAGACAATTTACTAAATCTTTTACGACTATTTTATTAAGTAGATCAAATTTAACGTGTGCTAAACGTCGATGCCATAACCATGAGTTTTCATTCACGGTAACAAGACATTTGACATTATCCATGGATACACTTCCTAAGTATAGCATATAGATGTTGTCTACCCTCACACCATTAAACATACACTCCTTCTTTTCTTTATGAGCAATTACACAACAGTCTTTGGTAAAATTTACCTTACACCCATTGTCACATAATTGACTAATGCTAAGAAGACTATGTTTAAGGTCTTATACTAACATAACATTTGAGATAACAATAGTTGAGGGATTACCTATACTACCTCTTCTAAGTATGGCACCTCTGTTGTTATCATCGTAAGACAAATATCCTTTCTTCTTCGCCACAAAGTCGGAGAATAGAGAAATGTCTCTCGTCATGTGTCTTGAACATCCATTATCGAGAATCCATTTTCCCGTCATAGAGTCAAGACACTCAACCTACATAAAGTCAAACAAAGGTGGTAGGTACCCAATTCTCATTGGGTCCTTGGGAGTAAGTGAAATGATTGTTGCATTTGGGCAACCATTTAAAAGTTCCACTTGGTACTAGAAAGCACCTAAACTTGCATTTTTCTATGGTATGACCTTTCCTGCAGCAATAGTGACAAGCCAATCTATGATGAGCTTTAATTTTTCCATTAGAATTCTTCTTAATCAAATTATAATTTTTATGAGGCCTTTCAACCTTTAAGGAGCTAATAGCAAGAGTATCACATGGTTGTGAAGCCTTGTGCACTTTGGTTTCAAGAAAACTTACTTCTTGTTGCCAAATTTGATAAGTTTCACAACCAAACCGACATGGTTCCTCATCTCGGTTTTTATATTTTTGACCATTTACAATAGATCGCTTTAATGCTTTAATTTATTTTCGGTTTCTTCAACCTTTGAGTCCAAGTATGTAAAAACTTTTTCATTGGAACCTAATTTCTTATAAGCATGAATCACTTCCTTTTGTAGATTTTAAAAAACATTTTTCAAATCAATAAAAGACAACTTATCAACGTTAGAGTATTTAGAATCACTTACATTCTTTTTCTTGCCTTGTCATTGATTAGCCATGAAACAATACTTTGCTTCTTCATCGCTCTCACTTGAGCTTTCCTCGATTGAGGAATCACTTTCACTATCCCAGGAAACATAGGCCTTTCTAGGCTTCCTAGAATTATTTTGTGGATTTTTTCCTTTCTTACTAACAAGAGATGGACAATCCAGTCTAAAATGACCTGGCTTTCCGCATTCATAGCATATACCTTTTCCCTTGTTCTTTTTGTTGTCTTCATCTTTGGAGGATGTAGATTATCATTTGAATCTCACAAGATTTTTGTTGGAGTGTTTAACACCATTCTTTCAAATGTATCAATTGTATCTCCTAACAAAAAGTCCCATTTGCTCATCATCCGAGTTTTCTTCATCACAAGAATCATTATCATTAGCTTGCTCTTCCTTTGAGGATCTATAATTTGAAGCCTTAAGAGCTTAAGACTTCATTCCTCCCTCCTTATTTGTTTCCTTCCTCTTTTTCTTCTTTTTCTCAAGCTTCTTTTCATGTTCATCCAAGCAATTTAGTCTTTGCTCGTGTTTTTCTAACTTTCCGAACAAGGTGGTGAGATCAAGTGTTGTAAGATCATTGGCTTCCTTGATGTCTGTAACCTTCGGTTTCCAATTCCTAGTAAGACATCTCAAAACCTTATTAGTAGCAATAACATTGGAAATATGATTGCCTATCAATTTTAAACGATTAATAAGATGTGAGAACCGCTTTTGCATTTGAGCAATGGTTTCACCATGCTTCATGCATAAGAGTTCGAATTCTTGATTAGGTGTATTAATCCGGGCTTCTTTAACCTCATTAGTTCCCTCATGGGAAACTTGTAGAGCATCCCACATAGCCTTAGCAGTTTCATAATGAGAAACATGATAAAACTCATCGACACCGAGAGCGGATATCAAAATGTTTTTCTCTTTTCAATCGTGTGACCACTTCTTATTATCTTCGTCATCCCATAGTGCTTCAGGCTTAGGTAAGGTAACATCTTCCATAATATGTGTGATTGGTGCAGGTCCATTTTAAATTACCTCCCAAACAACTTTATCATAAGATTTCACATGAATTTTCATACAATCTTTCCAATAACCATAGTTTTCTCTCGTAAAGATTGAAGCTCTTTTATAATCCCCTTTAAGTTCGTGATCCATTTCCTAATAAGAGTTTCGAAGCACAGAATGAACCGAACCCTTGATGTCACTTGATAGACGATGACGAATTTTCTATAGGGGGTGAATAGACCACCAATTCAAAAATTACCAAATAAAATTTTGGATTTAAAGTTGTTTGAAAAAGAGTGCACGCGGAAGATTTTGGTGTGGATCAATAAAAGTCGTCTACACGAACCTAGTTATTGGAACTCGGATATGCAAAACCAATTATGGAATGACAAACACAATAATTGAATTCAAACTTTAATCGAGTATCACATTATTACTCATTTAAACTAATTGCTTAGCAATGCTATTTCCAATGATAATGAGCAAAAATATTGAACTATGCAATTTATCAAACACCTTGTGTATGAACAAATTTTCAGAATTTCCTTTGTGCTGTTGCTGATATGAAAACCACTTATAATAAAAGTGATTATAATCTAATCAACAATCAAGTTAAAATAGAAAGATTACAGAAAAATTCTTATGAGTTGATCGATCGTTCAACGTTATTTGATAAATTGCGTAATGAAAAATAAAGCGAGTAAAGAGATAATAGAGAGATCAACACAAGGATTTGTTCACGGAGTTCCCACTTTCGTCCTCATATGTGGGTACATCTGTGCCTAACTTCCAATGTGGAATTAGGATACTTTCTTACTATATAAAAAGTCGATATACAAGACAAGTGTTCAGAGCAACCATACAAACACAACCAGTTCTAATGTTGATTCAACCCCTTTTCTTCTCTTGATCTTGAGCAAGACCAAGACAACAATCGATGCCAATTGACTTGTCAATATTGCTACTCCTTTGCATTCTTTATCTCTAAGGCTTTCGTGTATAATCAATTGCACCGATTGTTCCATAAGACTTTAATTCGATTCATCGTGCTCCGCTACTTCCTTTGCATTCTTTATCTCTAAAGGGTCCTTTGTGTTCTTTATCTCCAAAGTCTTTCACAATTTTGTAATCCTCTCTTAAACGTCTTGCACAAAAACCCCCCAAATTGTCACTCGATCTTGGAGGATAAACCTGCAGTTTTTCTGGATGAAGACACCTGCATACCTTAACCCAATATCTCGGCTACACAAGAACCTAATTGGACCTCATCATACTTTCACCTAGCTGGCACCCCAACAAAAGATTATTATGTGTGATTTGTCAATATGTAGACATAGGATGGAGGTTGAAGATAATGAGCAAATGCATGCTAGTTTTATGGTATCACCAGCTTGAAATGAAGCATGAGTGAAGTATTTATAGTTTTGGAAGTTTGGTGGCAAAGAGGTAATTTTTGGAGTAAAAAATATTGACAGACTGACCAACTTAACAACATGTGTCGACTTGAATGACGGATGTGTCGACACATACTATAAAAAATAACAACATGTGCCAATCTGAAATGATACATGTACTGACCCAAGAGAAACATAACTTACATCCTTATTTAAGAGAGTAGATGTACCGGCCTAAAACACGTATGTGCCGACACATACTGATGAAATTTCCAGTTTGTGTCGATCTGAAGAAGGAATGTGTCGACCAAAACGAAACAGAAGCTACAAGCTTAAATATCAAGTTACATGTGTCGGCCTGAAATGCGTATGTTTTAACACATGTAATGCATTTTTGTGCAAAAACAAACAGAAGCTACAAGCTTCAATACTGAGTTACATGTTCCAACCTGAAATGCGTATGTGCCGACACATGTAACACATTTTTGTGCATAAATCTAGTTTTCATGTGTTTGGACTAGTTCAAGGTGGTTTTTGATGATTCCTAAGACCTCTAATGCAAGGGAGCCACACATACTTAGAGTTGTTGTCCAATATACCAAAATACGAAGTAGTTTCAATGTTTTGACATCACGCAAAACATCTCATGGTGAAGTTGCACTCACATATCTACCCCCACACAAGAGTGCTCTACAACTGCTCTATCAGATCTGCCAGTTTGTCTAGAAGCAACCGTGATGTCTCGTCCTCTGATCCTCAATACAATATATATATATATATATATATATATATATATATATATATATATATATATATATATATATATATATATATATATATATATATATATATATATATATATATATATATATATATATATATATATATATATATATATATATATATATATATATATATATATATATATATATATATATATATATATATATATATATATATATATATATATATATATATATATATATATATATATATATATATGAACAACCAAAATTTTTAAAATTTCATAAATTAACATGACTTTCTCGAATTTTTTGAAAAGTTCGACTACGATCTCAACCTTTTCTTTTACTATTCATTTTGAAATATCTGGTAAGCATGTATGCATTTTCACCATACTTTTCAAAATCACAAGTAAAAATGCATGTGGTTTAACTGAATTTTTCTAAAACGCAGGTAAAATTGCTTGTTAAATATGTGTTTTTACTAAACATTAAAAATTTTTTGGTAAAAATGTTTGTTTTTAACAAAATATGCAGTATAAAACATAAATTGTCAGTAAAAAGACAACATACTTGTAAAAATGTAGACATTAGCTCAAAATGTTTGGTAAATCGCACACCTTTTGAAAAACCTCAAAATATAACAATGAAAATGTGAAAAATAATTGTTTAATATATATCAGTGATATAGGGGCGGTAGGACAAAATTTCACACTATAATTAACTCATGGGAATTTCTTATCCCACCCTATGGGAAATCCAAAATGCCTCTGAGTTTTTAGAGATGCATCTCTGGACGCATCTTGTCTTTAAGTCAAAACGTTAATTAATTCGAAGATGCATCTCCATAATATTTCAAAACACACCCCATGCATCCATTATTGAAAAGCCCATTTTTTAAATTTATTGACCTGAAAGTGCATCTCTGTTTAGGGGTTCTGGAGAAGCATCTTCATAACCTATCAAAATAGTGCAAGTTAAGTTAGTTTTATGTTTACTCAGATGAAAATGAAGATTTATAAATGTTAAGGACTTTGTTATGTGATGAGGATTAAACCATACAATCGATATGCAAAAAATGACATATATAAATTCAGATGGTCAAAATAAGTCATTATCTAATACATAATGAAGTTGAAATACACAATAAAGTAGAAATAAGTCAAAATAAAATACAATCGATAAAAAAATCCAAAGTACAAATACTATATACTACCGCGTATGACGGACTAGAGCTCCTCAGACTCCTCTGTCCCAGTCCTCCGACGCTGTCTCTGGTACATCAGAACATCTCATGCCTCCTTTATAATGGTATCTAAGACCTCCCTCATATCAGAACCATCAGGAAATATACCTTTACCAATGCTTTCCTGCATAATCTCCACAATGTAACGACATCTACACAATACATCATGAGCATGATCTAACTGTGCATGTTCCTATTCTAGTATCTCCTAATGAGCTAACCTCGATAGATCCCCTGGAGCAGCCTACATCATATACAAATGTGACACCTCGAAGAACCACCTGGTGTACCCGCTGACGTAATTTCATTTGCTCTCGGCTATGGTACTCCGTGCCTCATTCGATACCAGATGACTAAGATAATCATCAAACATGACATTCATATCTCTATGTATAGCAGGAGGAATAAAGACATCAAAGTGTCGAAGAATAGTCTGAGTGTAACTGAACTGCCTCATGACGCGCTCAAGCAGATGAGGAAATGTCAGACGTGAACTGCAAGCCAACCATCATGAGTATAACACTATGTCATCAAATGGTCGCGTCTCATGGTGGTCAACATAGTTATTAAAATGCATTCCTTGACTACCAAGCGATCAAGATACAATCTGAACGACTCTATCGCCTGGTTCCCTCTGAGCGGGGCAAATGCAGAAGCATACGACATATCCTTAGTATAGGTCAATGCACATGACCAACCAGAGATACGTAGGAAGTGCTGGAGGATCCAAGCCAGAAAAGTGTTGAAATACATGAATCATCAGTAAGAGTGTTTCAAATATCTAATGAAAAGGACACATAAACACTAAAGACCAATAAATATTATCGTCAAAAGTGTGATGTTATTTGTCACCTGCTTTGTCTTCCATCTATAACCCTGGGATAATTGAGAGTATAAGTATACCAAATAAGCGTCCCCTAAATTGTACTCATAGATTCACTCAAAGTCCTTGAAGTACCGTAGGTAGACGACATCCATATACGTGTCACCTTTGTCTACAAAAATGACAGTGCCAACCAAATATAACAAGTATGCTCACATAACATATGCTCTATGCATCCCCACCTGCTCGTCATCACCTCTAACCTACTTTGCTATAAGGAGCTCATTTGTATATACCTTTTTTCAAGAATTCAAACCTAGCATGAGCCCCTCTTATTTTTTCCATCCCCTAAAGACAACCTCTAGGTAAACTCTCAGATAGTTTACCATTAACTCGAGTGCCTCATCTTTAATAATCCTTCCATGAACTAGAAGTTTCCCCCTAATTTAAAGATGCAACAAACACGACACGTCGTCGAGTGTGATAGGCATCTCACCAAGTGGTAAATGAAATGACGAGGTCTCAATATGCCATCTCTCCACAAATGCATTAAGCATCCTGTGGTTGACCATAACATAACCAATCTTGCATAAGTCTTTCATCCCATATAGGGACAAAACAACTTAAAACCATCCATTATTAGGCTGATGCAATCCAATAATCTTCCGCCCATGGTTAATGAATTTTAGTAGATCACGGTCCTGCAGAAAAATAAATCTATGTCAGAAACTTGTAATATAATAATAAACCTAATTTAAAAAAGAATTAATCCAACTAATTTGACCTTTATGTCCCAAATATGTCTGACAGTATGGGTCGGGTAAAAAGGCAGCAATGACAACTCTAGAGGGTCTCCTCCAAATACCTAATCTGACACTAACTCATCACCCTTAACAACCTGAGATGACATTGGTTCATCATCCTCATCAACATGAGGTGGCACTGACTCATCAGCACGAGGTCCGTCTGGTGTTTGGGGTGGCATTGACGCCTCAGGCACCTCTGGTGACTCGGGCACCTCTGACATATGAATAGGTGAAACCTGTCGCCTACAGAAAGATGGAAGAAGTGATGCGTCACTAGGTGACACCCGTCTCCTACAAAAAGAAGAAGGTGGAGATATATGAGCTTTAAAAGTCTATGCCTCCGCATGAACCGAGCTAGAGGAAACAATAGCCTTTGAAACCTGACTCTTTTATCTCCGGACAGATGCATGTTATGCAATCCTCTCGTGCCTCAGTCTGTCGTCTCTATCAGCCATAATGTTTGTAAGTAAACCACACAAGTGTCACACAATTACTACAACAAACCCTACAAGCAAGAATAAAAGCAGACAGATAAATGACGGAGACTCATCTCCGGTTCCTGGGAATCCAAACGTTAAAAAATTCCGGAGATACATCTTCAAAATTTTCTACAACTTTTAGTTTCGTTAATGGCGGTAATGCATGCCACAAACCCCCAAAAATAATGCATAGATCGTTATTTTTAACGATCAAACATGTTTTCTCATTATGTATAAACTATCAATCATGAAAAAATTATCTATTTCTTAATCTAATAATCAATTTCAACTAATTTATACAAAAACTCAAAAAAGTTTACAAAAATAAAAAAACTTACAAATTGTGAGTTTACTTCAATGTTGAATGATCTCTATGATGTACTTGATGTTGATTGAAGAAACTTTGAACTTGGTTGATTGATTTTAAAAGAATGTGAGTAGAGAGAGTTTGAAACATGTTTAGAGTTGTTTTTTTAGAAGTGTGGAAGAAGAAAGACTTCTAATGCGTTTTAGAACAAATACCCTCTATGGATGCATCTCCATAATATAATCGAATATGCATCTCTGTAATTTTTTATATTAAATTTGAATTTTATTTATTTAGTATGCGTCCGAAGATACATCTCTAAAATCTAGAATCATTTTTATATTTTCACATAGAGTCTTAATAATACATGCATTAAGAAATCCTTTTTGGGAAATATGGACCGGGCTTTCCACGAAAAAGCCCAAAATCAAACTGTAACACTCAAGTCTCGACTACAGCGCTAGGGCTCACACCGTTCACCGTTCTTCAATCAGAAACAGAAGAGAGGATGCTTTCCGGGGACATACCTCCAAATCAAACGATTTACGTCAAGAATCTCAATGAAAAGGTCAAGAAAGATGGTAAATTCCCTTCGCACCATTTTCATTCCTACGTTTTGTTTTGTTTTTCTACTTCAATTTCGCAATTACTACTGTTTTCTAGTCTTGT